>JAOYNC020128112.1:0-24963 GCA_025802115.2 Bertia moriformis
CAATGAGTTATATATATACCTGTTCGTCAAAAAAATAAAGTTAATAGATATTGTAGGTCCATATTGGGGGGAGAGGAGGAAGGGGACGATCAATGCCGGCCAATTGCGGCACATACCTCGCTCATTCTCCGCCGCGCTACCAAACGTGCACAAGGCCAGGGGGGTGGGGTTGACCTGGTTGGCGAGCCGGATGGCCTCGTCCAGCGAGTCAAACGGGACCAGGGCCGACACGGGCCCAAACGACTCTTCCCGGACGGCCGGGTCCTCGATCGACGAGACCGCCACCACGGTTGGCTCCATGTACAGCTCGGCCTCGTCCATCGCCCCGCCGACGACCACCTTGCCCCGGCTCCTGGCAACAATGTCCCTGATCCGATGGAAATGTTGCAGATTGACGATCCTCGCGTAGTCAGGACTCGCCTTGGCGCCCTGCGGGAAAAAATCCCGCAGGGCCCGCCCGAACGCGTCGACCAGCCGCTCCTGCACCTCGCGCTCGACGAGGATGAAGTTCTGCTTCAGGCAGACCTGGCCGGCGTTGAGGGCGGTGGCCCACATCAGCCGCCGCGCGGCGAGCGCGATATCCGCGTGCCGGGTGACGATCGCCGGGTTCGGGCCTCCGAGCTCGAAGATGCACGGCGTCAAGGTCTCGGCCGCGCGGCGGGCAATCACCCGGGCGACCGCGTGGCTGCCGGTGTATATGATCTTGCCCCAGCGTGTGCGGGCGTCGTCGCCCGCGTCCAGCAGGGCTGACACCGCGTCGGCGGAGCCGTTGACCACCGCGTACGCGGCCGGATCGAGGCGCCGAGCCACCACGAACCCGATGGCCGCCGCCGTCGCCGCCGCGTTCTCGGATGGCTTGATCACCGCGGTGCACCCCGCCGCGATGGCGCCGATCAGGGGGTGCAGGCACATGAGGACCGGGAAGTTGTACGTCCCGATGATCAGCACGGGCCCGATCGGCTCTTTCCGCACTCTATGGCCCATCGGCCAGAGCGGCAGCGGGAAGCCCTCGATCGGCTCATCGCGGACCCACCCCCTCAGGTTCCGGATGGCGAACGCACATTCGTCGCGGGCAAAGTCCAGCTCCGAGACCATGGACTCGTGCGGGGCCTTGCGCAGGTCGCGCCGCAGCGCCTCAACGAAGAGCGGCTCGAAGTCGATAAGGGCCCAGTACAGGCGCCGCAGCTGCACGAGCCGGTACTCGACATCCTTGGTGCAGCCCGAATCGAAGCCCGCCCGCAGGCGGACCGCCAGGGCCGGGACGGCGGCGAGATCGGTGGGCCGGAAGCTCAGGGCGGCGTCGATATCGCTGAACTCCATGTTGGATTTGGGGGAGGCTTCCATTCTGGCGGTTGAGGGAGGGCGAACTGAGGGAGGGCATGACTCGAGCCGTCAGCAACCAACCGCATCTCTGTGCACTCTCAAATAAGACTTGAAGTCATATGCGGGCAGCAGTCGGACAGGTGATAAGAGCTGGCAGGCCGCGCGGGGTTGGCTGAACCCCTGCATTGCACTAATTCTAGCCAGGTCTGGGGGCGGCAGACCCGATTCCAAAAGAAATGGAGTGGCTTCTCGCCCGATCGGTATACGGCCTCAAGCAACACGCTTCTGTCGCGAGTGCTACGGCTTCATACTGATCAAGACTTGTCGATTCCAAACCAAACTACCAAAGGAAAATGCTATAAATATTAATCAAGGGAAATGTGTGTTCTGGCGCATGCGTCACGATCTCTGGGTCTTTGCGTGGGGGGGTGCCATGTGAGATGCCCTGGCGACAGTGGCGATCCCTGCCGGCCAGGGAGCCACAACGGGAGGAAGCGCTCAAGTGGGGCGGGGACGCGGGGGGAGTGACGATGTAGTCCATGTCCACATCGATCAACAGATAGCCTCGGCTTGCGGGCACGAGCCAGTCCGGGACGAAATTGACTCCGAGTGATCCCCCAAGAGGCCCTCAGCGATCCTCACACACGCGCAGTCCACGTCCTCTGCTGATACAAGACACGGCTCACACCAGCCAACTCCCCGGTCCCCTTGTGTTTTTCTTGTTTTATTTTTTTCCGCCCGTTCCGTTTCCAGCCGCAGCCCGGGCTGCGGCCAGGCATGCCATGTCTGGCCGCCAGGATGCGTACGTACGTGGCACCACAGAACTCCGAACCCATCCATGATCTCTTTTCGGCACCGAAGCCCCGCCCCCCTCATGGTTTTTTTCCTGGCGGGTAGGGCGGTCGGGAGCATACAAGGGGCAAGCCCCCCCCGCCCCCGCTCTCTTCTTCCACCATTTCCACTCGACTCCTCGCCTCCTCACCTGATTGCCCCCCAAGACGCACTCTCGCCCTCACCGTGTCCCAACCACCGCAACGAGCTTGCTGCCCAAAGTGCAGATACGTTTGCAAATATAAATCCCTCCCATCATCTCTCCCTGTCCGACCGCAGCCATGTCGGAATTCCGCCAAGATCAGCGTCTCCCCTTTTACCAGTACCTCTACTTGTTTTGCCAATTCATCCTCGGCGGCCCCGCAACGTGTCGACCGATGTATCCTGACGCATGGCATATCAACATCGTGCCGCTCGGCCACACGGCCGGCACATGGCTGAGTCAGAGATTCGTGGAGCCCAATACTGCGTCGGTCCGGCTGGCTCGGCGGTATCGAATCTCCCGGGTGGTCCACTACAAGGAGATGAAGGAGAAGGCTCGGCACGAGTTCGTGGTCGTGACCATATTCGACTCGGAGAAGAAGAGAGCTGGCGTCAGAAGATCCCTCTACCTCAGGTACGACCGTTACTGCATCCTCGACGGCGACAAGCAGCAGCTGTCGGACGATAACGAGCGGTTGGATGATGACGACCTGCCCCATCATGACGACCCGCCCCACCATGACGACCTGCCGGACGATGACGACCTGCTGGACGATGACGACCTGCCGGACGATGACGAGCCGCTAGACTATAACGACCTGCCGTACGATGCCCAGGTGCCGGACGACGATGAGCTGTCGGACGACGAACAGCTGCCAGTCAAGCCCGGCACATCAAGTCGGCTGCCAGTCACGCCCGGCACATCGAGTACTGCCATCTCGCTTTTCTCGGACCAGCCGGCTCGGAAGAAGGACAAGCTGGTCCCCATGTTCCCTGAAGACGTGAAAAAGCTTGCCAAGTCGGTCAAACGCGGCAGGATCATCGTCCTCCGGTATGTTTCTCTCCCCCGACCTGATGTTTTTTGCTTGATACTCATTCACCCTGCTCCACCTCATCAGGCAAATGACCTTCCGGGCCGCCCCTACCCTCCTCGACCTGGCAGCCGTCCTGGAGTCGCACTCGGTTCTCTCGACGGCGTACTATCTACGCGTAACCACGTGCTACTGGTTTGCCGGATCGACGTACGATGTGCTCATGAGCCTCTTTGACGGACAGAATGAGGATTCCAAACACGCCCACAAGGCCGGCAAGCTTGGTCCGTTGACCGGGTACGCGGGCTATCAACTGATGAAAGAGAAGGAGAAGACGGGGATGAAGAGCCTGGTGGACCTGATCAAAAGCTTCGAGCAGCTCGGGAAAGACAAGAAATATGTCGCTCCGGAGGACAGGGTGGTGGAGACAGAGCTGAAGAGGCTCCCCAGTTTCGAGGTACTCCGCCAGCGGAGCCTGGAGCGGCGAGACCAGGTGATGGGGATGCTTGAAGAAGTAAGACGAGTCATGGTCTTGACGAGTAGAAATCATGCTGACAGTATCTTAGCGCAAGAGGCGGGAGTGGTTCAAGCGAAATGAGCTCAGTATCAGAACGAAGGAGCTTGAGGCAGCGAGGGACGCGCAGGAGGCCCATGGGAAAGAGCTTGAGGCGGAGAGGGCCGCTCGGGAGGGCCGGGAGAAAGAGCTTGAGGCGGAGAGGGCCGCTCGGGAGGGCCGGGAGAAAGAGCTTGAGGCGGAGAGGGCCGCGCGGGAGGAGGTCGAGGCCAGGGTCAAACAACTGGAAGAGAAGCTGAGGGCGCTCGAGTCGGCAGGAACCAGCGTCGAATGATGGGGTGCCTCGGGCACTGAGATGTGAGAGATTCAGATGATTCAGTAGGCAACAGACTCCAGACCAACTCCGATTGCGGCAGATTTCTCGGCTTCATTTTCTGCCGTCGGTCCAGGGATCCCTAGTGGTGGTGCTGGTCGACAAGGCGTCCGACCGCGGCCAGCTCGGCCAGCTCCGGCGGGCCTTGTCCGTCTCGCCTTCCCTTCCACTCCCACTCTTCTCCCCTCTTCCACTTCTACTCTCTCCTCCCCTCCAGCGGCGGACGGGGTCGAGGAGGCGCACGCCACCTTGCTTTGGTCGAGTGGTTCGCAATCTCGCCCCTCGCTGGCCGGCACGGACCTGCGTTCCTGCGATTTTGGGCCCGGACGGAGGGGGAGCATTCCTCTCCAGGCCAGCTCTTGGTCTGGCCCTCTTGCTGTCTATCATCATCGCCTGCCCCTCCCCTCGCCCAACGCCTCCATCACCGTGCGCTACCGTCGCCGTACCCTGCCATCACCAGTCGCTTCCATCACCAGTCACCTCCGCCACACGCTGATATGGTTGAATGCCGACCCCACAGTCGACTGGCATCGTCATCTTGAGCCCCCATCTCATTCCCCATTCCATCCGATGTCGTCGTCTTGAACCCCCATCTCGTTGCTCTTTTGATCTACTGCTATAATCGTCGACATGAACGCCCGCCTCGCCCACTATCCGGCCCGGAAGGCAACTCGCCGTCATGGGCTGCAGGTATTTGAACATGCACGAGATAGGCTCATTGTCGAGGAAGGCTGGACCTTACTCGATGAACGCGAGGACGATGACGATGACGGCCCCGATAAGGACAAGACTGGGTCGCGGTAGATCGCGCCTGCCATCACAACGGGGAGACCTGAACCCGCGGCGCAATCGGCGTGTACCTCAGACCTGATAACCTCTACAATGCCTGTGACGACTTGGCGACGGATACGTCCTCGCCAGTGACCAAGCCGAGCTTTGGGCCGCGATCATGGCCCTCGGACTGGTAAGAAGATCGGCTCGAAGTGGGAAAACATCACGAACCAACTTTACCAGGAGGGACGTGCCTCGAGAGGGTGGTCGTCGACCCGACTCGGGTTACGTTATGAGGGGCATAACGGAACGGGTTCACAAGCGGATGGACCACCGCCAATCGCGGCTGCCTATCGAACCAGGATCTGTGGAAGAAGCTATCTGGGATGGTCCGGGTGCTGAGCGGCCGGAGATCGATGTCGAGTTTTTCCTGATCTGACTGGTCAACAACGAGGCCGATGAGCTGGTGAATGATGCGCTTGACAACTGGCGCTGATGAGGCGAGTTGGGCACCTATGGGGCCGGTTGACAATGTGGAACTCGCAGCTCTGGAGCCGAGGCGGGCTGGTCGTATGAGGCGGCCGGGGGCAGGCCGAAAAAGTGAAATCGAAAACCGAACCCGAACTCTCCTGGGTGGGGCACGGGCGGCAGTCGGGTAGGCGTGGTCGTCGCATTGCTTTACATCTATCTCTTCAGCAGACAGATGCTTCGGCATTGGGTACTACTTCGTTCGTTCGCCATCTGAATCTGGAATTCAATCTTTGCCATCTCACACCGGATCTCGTGTCGCATTTTTAGACAATTCAGCTGATGGGAAAAGTCGGCCGAAATAACGGATGTCAAAATAAAACCCAAAATAAGCATCTGCGACTGGCTCCCTCAATGTAAACTGTCTGTCCGCACAACCTCCAACCTGACCGACCTCCCACAACCCCGCCCTCGGCCGCGGAATGTATTTCCCGCACACCAAAGTTTGCTATCCGGAGCCCGCCATCGCCTCGCGAGTTATTTGGGGGGGAGCTATGAGGAGTGAAAATTTGTACCAGGTCCACTCCGTATTACTCATGACTCCGCATGCATCCCTCCTGCCATCATTTTCCATTTTTTTTCTTTTCCTCGTCCTTCTGTATCATTCCACTTCCTCTCTCCCTGCCCAGCTAGCTGGCCATAGCTTCCTACCCCCGCCTCCAAGACAGGCCCTGAGTCCGCTCCCAGCTGTGTCTCCTGCCGTGTCACCGTTTGCATCACCTACCCATTTTTATGGCCTCAGGAAAGAGCCGGGAAGAGAGAGAGAGAGCGTGTGGGCAGGTGTGAGATAGAGAGAGAGATGCGGGTTCCCCTCAGCGCCAGCCCCTCGGCATTCTCCTCTCAGACGTCGACCCTGCGTCCCCATGGCTTGACACCCCTGCCGCCGCGGCCGACACCGGCGCGGCTGGATGTGCGCCGATTTTTCAGTGCTCGCCACTACCACCACCACCATCACCACCAACACCACCACCACCTCCCAGCCTATCAGCACTCAGCCCTCACGGCCCGAATCCGCCCCTCCGACCGCGGCCATTACCCCTCGTCGTCGCATTCGCGAATCCCCTCACTCACCTTTTGCACCCTCTATCTTCCAAGTCGGCCCAGCCTCGTCCCTGCCGTCGAGATGACGACTGCAGTAAGGATTGATGGCACCGCCATCGCCAAGACCATTCGGGAGAGGATCGGGGTCGAGATTGGCGAGAAGCAGCGGGCCAATCCGAGATATAGGCCATGCCTCAAGATTATTCAACGTAGGCATCGCCTGTCTGACGCTGCCAGCTGATCCACCATTGTCAAATCCTCGCCTACCTCGCGCATCTGTCTTGCCTAGGCATCGCTGACCCGCGCCTGCCAGTCGGCGATCGAGCCGACTCTTGTATGTTGTTGACCTTGGAATTCTCCGCCCCGCCTGGTCTCGAACTGTAACTCATGCTGTGCTTTGCTCGCACGCCCAGCCACCTATGTCCGCATGAAGCTGAAGGCGGCCGAAGAGGTGGGTAGGCCTCCCACCTTCCACCATAACCCATCCCATCGTTTCCCACGCTTCTCCCGCCCCATTCCCCTCTCCCTTTCCCGCCTCTCTCTCCCGCCAACCTGCTTGCTGATCGCGGCCGATATATAAACAATCACCCCCCACAGGCCGGAATCAGCTGCGAGCTGCTTCACTTTCCCGAGTCAGCCCCAGAGGCCGAGCTCCTGGACCAGATCCACCGCCTCAACGGCAACCCCGACGTCCATGCCATTCTGGTCCAGCTGCCGCTGCCGGCGCACCTGTCCGAGTATGCAGTCGTGTCCGCAGTGGCGCCCGACAAGGACGTGGACGGGCTGGGCACCGCCAGCATCGGCGAGCTTGCCAAGCGCGGGGGTAGGCCGGCGTTCGTGCCCTGCACCCCAAAGGGCATCATGGTCCTCCTCCAAGCGGCCGGGGTCGATCTCGCCGGCAAACGGGCCGTCGTGGTCGGCCGCAGCGACATTGTCGGGTCGCCGGTCAGCTACCTGCTCAGGGACGCGGACGCGACCGTGACCGTGTGTCACTCCAAGACCGCCGGCCTGCGGGCCCACCTGGCCGAGGCGGATGTGGTGGTCGCCGCCATCGGGCGGGCCCAGTTCATCCGGGGCGAGTGGCTCAAGCCCGGGGCCGTGGTCATTGACGTGGGCACGAACCACGTGCCGGACCCGACCAAGAAGTCGGGCCAGCGCCTCGTCGGCGACGTGGACTTTGCCAGCGCTGAGAAGGTCGCGTCCCACATCACGCCCGTGCCCGGGGGCGTCGGGCCCATGACCGTCGCCATGCTGCTCCAGAACGTTGCCGACTCGGCCGGCCGCCACCTCGAGCGGGCCCGGGCGCGGCGGATCATCCCGCTGCCCCTCCGGCTCGAGACCCCGGTCCCGTCCGACATCGAGGTCTCGCGGGCCCACACCCCCAAGTCGATCGGCCAGGTCGCCGCCGAGGTCGGGATCGCGCCGGCCGAGCTGGAGCCGTACGGCCGGAACAAGGCCAAGGTCGACCTAGACCTGCTCCGCCGTCTCGGCCATCGGCGCGACGGCCGCTACGTCGTGGTCACCGGCATCACCCCGACCCCGCTCGGGGAGGGCAAGTCGACCACGACGGTGGGGCTGGCCCAGGCGCTGGGTGCCCATCTCGGCCGGATTGCCTTCGCCAACGTGCGGCAGCCGAGCCAGGGACCGACGTTCGGCATCAAGGGCGGCGCCGCCGGGGGCGGCTACAGCCAGGTGATCCCGATGGACGAATTCAACATGCATCTGACCGGCGATATCCACGCCGTCGGCGCGGCCAACAACCTGCTTGCCGCCGCGGTCGAGACCCGGATCTTCCACGAGAACACGCAAAAGGATGCGGCTCTGTACCGGCGCCTGGTGCCCAAGGGCAAGGACGGGCGGCGCCGGTTCGCGCCCGTGATGCTGCGCCGGCTCCGGAAGCTGGGAATCGACAAGACGGACCCGGACGCCCTCACCCCGGACGAGGTGGCCCGGTTCGCCCGGCTTGACATCGACCCGGACACGGTGACGTGGCGGCGGGTGCTCGACGTCAACGACCGCCACCTCCGCGGCGTCACGGTCGGGACGGCGGCGACGGAGCAGGGCCACGCCCGAGCAACCGGGTTTGACATCACCGTTGCGAGCGAGTGCATGGCCATCCTGGCCCTCAGCTCCGGCCTGGCCGACATGCGGGAGCGGCTCGGCCGCATGGTCGTGGCCACCTCCCGGGCCGGCGCTCCGGTGACCTGCGACGACATCGGCGCCGGCGGCGCGCTTGCGGCCCTGATGCTGGACGCCATCAAGCCGAATCTGATGCAGACCCTCGAGGGCACTCCCGTCTTTGTGCACGCCGGCCCGTTCGCCAACATCAGTATTGGCGCCAGCTCGGTGCTGGCGGACCGCATGGCCCTCAAGCTGGCCGGGTCGGAGCCGGACGAGGACCACGACGCCAAGACCGGCTTCGTCATCACCGAGGCCGGCTTCGACTTCTCCATGGGCGGCGAGCGGTTCTTCAACATCAAGTGCCGGGCCTCGGGCCTGGTGCCGGACGCGGTCGTGGTCGTGGCCACGGTGCGCGCCCTCAAGGTGCACGGGGGCGGGCCGGCCATCGCGCCGGGCGCGCCCCTCGACCCGGTCTACCGGGAGGAGAACGTGGCCATGGCGGAGGCCGGCTGCTGCAACCTGCGGCGGCACGTGGCCAGCGCCAAGCTGTTTGGCGTCCCCGTCGTCGTGGCCATCAACCGGTTCGCGACCGACACTGACTCGGAGATCGAGGCGGTCCGCCGCCAGGCCGTCGCGGCCGGGGCCGAGGATGCGGTCGTGTCCACGCACTGGGCCGACGGCGGGCGCGGCGCCGTCGACCTCGCCGGGGCCGTCGCCCGGGCGGCCGCGCTTCCCAAGCCCGACTTCCGCCTGCTGTACGAGCTCAACGGAGACGCTGGAGCGACCGGAGAGGGCGCCGGCTGCCCGGTGCAGGGCCGGATCGAGGCGATCGCCAAGAATATGTACGGCGCCGGCGGGGTCGAGCTCAGCGAGCTGGCCCGGCGCAAGGTCGAGCTGTACACTCGACAGGGGTTCGGGAATCTGCCGGTCTGCATCGCCAAGACGCAGTATTCCCTCTCACACGACCCGGACCTGAAGGGAGCCCCGACCGGGTTCACCGTGCCGATCCGGGATGTGCGCATGGCTGCAGGAGCTGGATACCTGTGAGTTTATTTTTTTCCCTTTGCATCCTGTCCACCCCCTTCCCCCGACCTTTCTACGCGGCCCGTCGTTTCTCCGCCGGCTCACCTTGCGCAACAGATATGCGCTCGCGGCCGACATTCAGACCATCCCGGGACTTCCGACCGCACCGGGATACCTCAATGTGGACGTGGACGTGGAGACGGGCCAGATCCAGGGACTATTTTAGTTTTCAATCAACTCGGGCGCAGTTTATCATGTATACGGAAGAGGTCCTCGCTACTTTCTGTGGCGGGTTGCGTCTATATACTATGATCAAATTGGCCCCGAGGTCTAACAGATTTATATCTGGTCATGCTGTCTTGATATTGTGCACACACGCCCATAGGATTTCACTGGAACGGCATCAGTCGAATTAGCCCGTCAACTCAGTCACTCGCAGTATTTCACCACCTTGAACTAATAGCTCTTTATAGATGTTGCTGTATGCCCGTCCGTGGTGGTGGATGAGGAGGTAGTGGTGGTGTGGTGGTGTGGTGGTGTGGTGGTGGTGGTGGTAGACAAGACGGCAGGCAACTCGCCGTCTTGGATGAAGCCAGGGCTGGCTAGACAGATCCGTGATTTCAACAAGATGGGTTGAGATGAGTCGAGATATGGTTCCAATAAAAACAGTACCTACCGACCTAATACCCTTCCACCGCGGCTGCCGCCCTCGCCACCCTCCGTCCCCGCCGGCCTCCCAAAAATACATCTTCTGGTCCGGTCTCGGCCGCGATCTCGATCGCCTCGGCGTACCCACGCCGGACCGCCTCCTCGTCCACTCGCATCCCGTTCTCGGCCAGGGCGACGATCACGCTCCGGATCCGGGCGATCTCCCGCACTGTGCCTGGGTCTACGGTCTCGTTCTGGCTCGAGTAGGCCGCTATGCTGATGTCCTCCTCTGTGCGGCCCATGCCGTGCTGCTGCTGTGGTTGCTGCTGCTGCTGCTGCTTCTCCTGCTGCCGCTTCTCCTTCTGGTGCGGCTGCTCGGCGCCGGCGGCCGTTGCCCCATCGGCGGCGCCGGCAGATACGCCGGCCCCGCCCTCGACGTGCTTGCAGACCCACACGTACCCATTGACCCCCAGGACCACGTCCACCACCGGGCCAGCCCCGCCGGCAGGCCCGTCCCCGGATTGTGCGTAATGCGCGGCCGGCGCCTCCATCGTCCAGACGTGGCGCTTGGCCCGGACCACCCCGCCGCCGGTGCCGCCGCGCGCCGCCACCGCGACAAAGACGCCGTTGCGGAGCTTGCCGTACCGCAGGCTGCGCGCGTGCAGGGCCGCGCCGCCGTCGCCGTGCACCGCCTGGATCTCGCAGACCAGCGCGTCGCCCTCGGCGAAGAAGGCCCGGATCTGCAGCTCGTCCGTGTCGGTGCGGCGCCGCAGCACCCCGCCCGGCAAGTTGATCGCGCTGAGCAGGAGGGTCGCGAGCTGGGCCGCGCCCACATCGACGCGCCACCGGCGCGCCTGCACCTCGACCACGCGGCCGACCACCAGGTCCCCGATCTCGGGCGTGTAGCGCGCGTGCAGCGGCCGGACCGAGAGGAGCCGGTTGGTCCGTATCACGGTGCCGGCCACCGAGGCCGCGATGGCGCCGGAGATCGGATCGATGTGGGTGCCGTGGCCCCTGAGGAAGGAGGGGGGTCAGGACGGGATCTGGCGGGCGGGTGAGGAGGGTGAGATCAGGGTGAGCGAGCGGAGTGACTACTGACTTCATCCACTGCGGGTTGTCCGTGATCTTCTCGCCGGGAGTGACGATGGCCGAGGGGTCGGGTCGAGACCGGCTGGCGAGGCGCATCGCGACATGGGCTCCGTCGTCATCGCTGAGGTCCGAGTCGGCCGCGTCATCGGGGGCTGGCCGGGGAACGTTGATTGTGATCGCCATATATTTCTATATATCTTTCCTTTTCCTTTTTTTTCTTTTCTTTTCCTTTCCTCCTTCTCTTGCGCTCGCCGGGTGGCCGGCCGTAGTGAGTGAGTTGAAGAAGAGTTTGCATTCGCAACACGTGACCTGGGCTGGCATCCGCCTTCTCTCCTCGGAAATGGACAAGCGATAAGATCCATCAGACTTGAATTAACCGTGTCGACAATATCTCTGCTGGTCCCTTCTTACCAGGATCCTGGCCGATCATTGCCCGCTCGCCGGTATCCGAGCCGGTCCATACTCTTCCTCAGTTAAACCACCGCCAGACTCCCATGTAGACCAGCCCCAGCGATATCCCAAAGACCCCGACCCGGCGGCCCCTCATCCCGATTCGGGCCCCGCTCGCCACGATATCGGCCCGTCGCGCCTCCAGCTGGCGCGTGCCTGAGAAGAAGCTGTACGCGCCGAGCCCCACGAGCGAAGCGGCTCCTTATGCGGCGGCAGGCCAGGCCGCGGTCTCGTTAGTGCGTCGGCGCTGCGGGGAGATAAGAGAGGGAAGTGGCGGGAGGAGCAGGGAGAGAACGGGGCGCGCACCGATGACGCGGCAGAGAGTGCAGTTGTCCGACTTGTCCTGCTTGAGCAGGTCCTGGAGTTTGTCTGGCTTCTCGAGAGAGTCGACTGACGGGATCTTGACCATTGTGCTGTGCTGCTGCCGCGCTCCGCTGCCGAGCCGGGTTCTATACTTGTCTTGTCCTTCGGATCCTTTACTTGACTTGTCCTTCCGATCCTTTCTTTTTTTCTCCTGATGAGCTCAATTCCGTCGACGCCGACCGATGATCTTCCTTCGAGTGAGGTGAGCTGGTGATGATGGCCCGGTCGACGGATTCGCTCACCCGGCGCCGCCTGTCGTCGCGCTGTCCATCGGCCCCACCTGCTCCAGCAGCAGTCTTCCCCCACCCCACCACGTCCCAACCCGCCATGCTCCTCGCTTCCTTCCCTGATTCCGGCCAAAATGAGCGCCGGCACGATAGAGGCGCTCCATATCTACGATGAGCACCGCAACCCGATCCTGTCGCACGCCTACACGGCCCGGCCCCTCTCGGCTGCCCAGCTGCTGCCGCTCTATCTCGCCCACCCACCGCCGCGCCCGAGCCTGATCTTCCTCCCGGATGCGTTCCCGCCCACCCTCGTCTTCGGGCTCGTTACCGCCGCCGACGTGCTTCTGCTCGCGACCGCTAGCGCCGAGGTGGAGCCGCTGCTGGTGCTCGAGTTCCTGCGCCGCGTCGTCGATGCGCTCGAGAACTTCCTGGGCGCCCCCCTGTTGGCCGTCCGGATCGAGGCCAGCTACGACGTCGTCGCCCAGCTGCTGACCGAGATGTGCGACGCCGGCCTGGTGGCCACGACCGAGCCGAACGCGCTCCGCGAGGCGGTCGAGGTTGAGGGCTGGATGGGCAAGCTGCTGGGGAACCTGAGCCTGCCGGGGTACATGCCAGCCACCAACCCACCGCCGGCCTCCGCCGCCGCCGCCGCCACCGCCGCCGACAGCTGACCGCTGACCTGCCTTCTCGCTCCAGCAAGCCACTGGTCCCGACAAGCCCGCTGCCACCCCCGATCGCGGCCGCCGGCGCACCCGCGCTCCCCTGGCGGCGCGCCAACGTGCGCCACACGTCCAACGAGATGTACGCCGACATGGTCGAGTCGGTCTCGGTGATCCTGGCCCCGTCGGGCCGGCCGCTGGCCGCGTTTGCCAACGGCACCATTGCCTTCACGTCCAAGATCTCGGGCGTGCCCGACATCACGCTCACGCTGACGAGCCCGGGCGGCCGTCACGCCGTCGCTGGGATCGTGCGCCTGCCCGTCTTCCATCCGTGCGTGCGGCTGGCCCGCTGGAAGGAGAACCCGGCCGAACTCAGCTTCATCCCGCCCGACGGCCGCTGCGTCCTGGCCGGGTACGAGGTCGACCTGATGCCGGCGGCCGACGCCAATCCTACTCACAATCCGCTCAAGCTCCCCGTCACAGTGGAGGTGAGGACCGGGCTCGGCCCGGCCGGCTCCGACTTTGACGTGCGGCTGCAGGTGAACCAGGTCGGAGGGGGGCAGTCTGGCGGCGGTCTTGGCGGCCTCGGCGCCGGCGGCGGTCCCGCCAACTCGGCCTTGCCATCCCTTGATGGGCTCGTTGTTTCGGTCCCACTTCCGGCCGAGGTCAGGAGCCTCCCGGACGTGCGGCCGAGCAAGGGCGATGCAAGCTACAACCCGGCCGACCGTGTTCTCACCTGGCACATCCCAACCAAGGCCCTCACCCCAACGTCGCGCTTCAGCCTACGATGCACTGTGGTCGGGGCACCCGGTCGGGGAGGGGCGGGGCCGGGGTCCGGGACCGCTGGAGAGGGCGATGAAGAGGATGAGGAGGAAGTGGGAGAGGTCGGGGAAACGGGGGAGGGGCGGGAGGCTATAGCAAACGCGGCGGCCGCAATACCAGGCCCCGCCGGTCCCGGGTTCGGCCGGCTTGGTTATGATGATGAACCGTACCAGGGCCGGGCCGCGCCTGCAGCGTCATCGCTGGACGGTCCGGCTGGCGGGAAGCACGACGGCGCCGCCGCCGACAGGGAACGAGACGAAAAGAGGGCGGCCCAGAACCGCATGCTCATGCCCACGTCCGCAGCCGTGAGCTTCTCGGTCAAGGGGTGGCTGGCCAGCGGCCTGAAGGTGGAGAGCATCCTGATCAACACCCGCAAGAGCCGGGGGCTGGGTGAGGGCGTCAAGCCCTACAAGGGCGTAAAGTACCTGACCGTCAGTCGGGGGGGGGTCGAACTGCGGTGCTAGACTAGAGGGAGGGCATGGCCAGGGCGCGGTCGGTCCGGTCACGACAGCGGCGAGCGGTTCGTGCCTTTCTGTCCTGGATGATCCGGGCCCTCTGTCTGGGGACCAGTGCCGATGCTATATGGCTGCGGCCTGAACACTTGAGAAGCTAGCGACCAGCCAGGGATAGCTTGTCGACCAGCCAGGAATAGCTTGTCGACCAGCCGGGGGATAGCTTGTCGACGGCAAGGATCTCGAGTTGGCGCGATGCGATTCCGGTCAGTCTAGCAGGTTACAGACCGATCGAG
This sequence comes from Bertia moriformis, assembly GCA_025802115.2. Taxonomy (NCBI): domain Eukaryota; kingdom Fungi; phylum Ascomycota; class Sordariomycetes; order Coronophorales; family Bertiaceae; genus Bertia; species Bertia moriformis. The sequence goes on from JAOYNC020128112.1 coordinate 14,545, forward strand.
GAGGGTGTCTGATTGGCGTGAGCTGCGGTGCCAGCGGTGTATATCAGGAATACTGCTTCATTGTGAATGTCATGTAATGGGCTGTAAACGCCATGCCATGTGCCATCTACATGTATCGGCATCTACATGTTGTGCTAAAAATGCAAAAGACGACGCGGTCAATTGAGGTAAAATTTTAGCCGCTCCACAGCACGACGCCATGGCTGTGGATATGGGGAGCTAGCAATTTCTATCGCCATCAATATATGTTGTAACCACGTCGACGGCGTGTCCGCCGGAGCGACAGCCTTGTCCGGGATTGCGGTTCCGACCAGTGGATGAGAGGCGGAGGCCGTGGGCAGGAGGGGCCGTGGAGGGGGGGTCTTCTCGCAGCTCTCCCTCCCAAGAGGACAGGGGAGTTGGGTGATTGCCAGCCAGCCCGGTAAGGGGAGAGGGCGGACCCTGATACCGAAACCGGCATCATCACACACTGGCCACCCCGGGCGCCCACATCTCGCCGATACGCCTGACCTCGACCGCGAACTTGGCGCTGGTGATTCTCTTGCCCGGTCGGCCACGTGAGGGGACCTGCTCGTCCGGATCATAGAACGGGTTCTGGAGCAGGCGCACGTACGCGCTCTGCATCGCCCTGAACACCTGCCGGGGGAAGGGCCGACCGCGCGCAGGTCAGCAGCTGGCGGCAACCCGCACATGACCCTCCGGGGCCGGCCGCGTGTCAATGCCACCCGACCTGACCGACCGACCCGACTCAACCAAGCCGACCGACGTACCGGCTTCAGCTCGCCATCTCTCAGCCCGGTCGCGGCCGCGCTGCCGCGCGCGCCGGCCGGATTGCTCGGGTCGACGGCGCGGCCGCGCATGTCGACGACGGCGACGAACCGCACGCCCGTGTTTGTCTCGAACCCGTACGCGGCCAACCGGTCGTCGACGGCGTGCAGCAGGCCCAGGTCGCCGGACAGGCCGGTGCCGGCGCTGGCGTGCTGCTTCGCGCGCAACTCGAACACGTCGATGGTGCTGGCGAGGATCAGCGCGAACTGCAGCGGGGTGCGGGCTGGCGCGGGCGGGGAGTGTGGCGACGACGGGTCGGTCGACGGGAGGATCGTCGTGTGGAGGGGGTTGTTCTGGCCGGCGGGAAGTCAGATTGTAAATATGTATAGGCGGGACGCGCAGGATGGGAGCACGGGGGTGGGGGCGCGCCCACGTTCCGGCCTATTACGCCGAGGCAGGCGATCGAGGGTATCGTCGTGGCCATCGCATTTGGAGCGAGGGTGGTGGGCAGGAGGGTCCGGAACGCGTCTCGGATCGCGGCGGCCGGTTGTGAAGAGCGGAGCTGTTGGCTGTTGGAACTGCTCAGCTGCTGGCAGCCCGGCAATTGAAAAGTCGGCCCGGAAAGAGAGGGGACACATTCATGTCATGCGTGGCACAACCAGACGGCCCGGCTAAAAAATAATGATATACCGGAGCCTCCGGGCATCTTTTCGTTGGCTGGGTGCGCCCAGAGCTCTGGCCCCGTTAACATGTACAGGGCGGGGAGAGCGTGCCAGCCTGCCTCTGATGCACCCGCCGGAGCCGCAGTCCTACTCTGGCATCGTGCCGGGGTCCCTGGCTCCAGCTCCTCGATTCCACGCCACCACATCTGACAAGCCACTTTCCCGCCTGCGCGCGTCCGGCATGAGTCAACACGAGCCGAGCAGGGGAGACATTAACACCGGGTCGCCACTCTGCTCCGGCTCTCTCTTGTTGGTGCTCGTGCTCTTTCCGTTCTACACCACATCTGTCATACTCGGGAGAAACAGGCGACGGCGGCAGCATATGCCATGCTGGGGAGTTGGGACTGCATCATGCTCGGGAGACGCAGCTGGTATGGTCGGAAGAGAGTTGCATCATACTCTGTGGAGTTGGTCCTGTCGGAAGAATGATGTGCGGTATAAACAACGATGAGGTAACTGTCAAGAATATGTCACGATCGAATGAAGCATCTATATGCTCGGGAGCAGCATCCATCGCCATACTCGCCAGAAAGCATCCAGCGTCTTACTCGAGATAAACATCTCTCAGGATAGCCAGGAATGATCTATCATGAGCCAACCGTCTCTCGTCATAGGCCGCATAATTATTTAAAAAAAGAAATGCTGGGGAGGGACATCCGTGGTGATCTAAACAAGAGCAGTTCGGATGAGACATTAGTCAGCCTACGGTGGCTCGCTAGTACAACCCGCATCCACGTGACCAATTTCCCATCATCCATTTACCGATGACTAATTCTACCTGACGGGTAGCCCTCCCTTCCTTCCCTTACGTGAGGCCGTCTGGCCAACATCACTTTTTAGCACCCAGCGCGGCAAACAGGCTTCTGTTTCTCATCTGGCCATCTGGCAATCAAACCCCCCCCATTCCCGAGGAATTGGCCTTTTTGATCTCGGTTCGATTGGACTGGATAGTGATCAATCTTGTCAATCTCGTCGGCTTTGTCGGCGTCCCCAACCTCGACGCCGCCCCATAACCTCGACGCCCCTTGCCCCCCCCTGCAGCGACGACCACGCCTTCCACGGCAGTGAATAATTGGGATCCTCTTCCAGACTCGCTTCTCACAGTCATTGTCTGCCACGCCCTGCTGCCCAGCCACCCAACCACCTAGCCCGGCCCGTTTCTTTGTCCCGCCGCCCGTCCGAGTCGAGTCTGCTGTCTCGGTCACGACGACTACGACTCCGACTCCGACCACGGCCACGGCTACGACTGCCACCACCACCACCACGAGACTCGGAACCTGGCCGTGATATACAAGGGGGCGCCCTCTACTCACACTTCTGCTGCCTCGACTGCCACGGCTGCCCCGCCTCTCACCTTCCTCCTCTCCCTTCCCCGTCTTCTCCTCTCCCTTCCCCGTCTTCTCCTCTCCATATTTTCGACCCTCTGGGCCCTTTCCTCCGAGTCTTCTCTCCTCTCCTGGCCTCTTCCTCTCCGCCTTCTCTCCCCGCTTGGCCTTCGCGTCCTGGTCTTGGCGCCACCCGACCGGCGGCCCGGCCCAGATACGGACCACTGTTGATCCCTTCCCAGCTTGAGCCGACACGCCCACTTTTCCCTACACGGAGGCCTTTTGTATCTCCCGGCCTCGATGGCCACGTCTCCGCCGCCCGATTCGAGGGCCCCGCAGCAGCAGCACCAGCAGCACCAGCAACACTCTGTGGACCCTACTGCCGCCGCCGCCGCCTCCCCGCCATCCGAGCAGCTCCTCGATGTGTTCAAGGCGGCCGCGCTCTCGGTGACCAAGCTGTTCCGCACCGCGGCCGCGGCCGAGGCTCGCGCCCGCAGCGACGGGTACCAGGACTGCCTCGATGACCTCCTCGCCCTGCTTGACCGGGAAAATCTTGGCCTCGACGACGGGGAGGGATGGAGGATCCGACAGTGGGCTACTGAGAAGCTGGGAGGGCGCGAAACAAGCCCGCAAGTGGGCGAGAGCGAGGACGAGAGCGAAACAGCCAACAACGTTAGCAGTGGCAGTGGCAGTGGCAGTGGCAGCGGCGGCAGCAGCGGCGGCGCCATCAAGACGGAGCCCATGTCCAGCCCAACCCTCCCCACTCGAGTCGGTTCGACCGGCTGCCAGCCAACCTCGATGCGGCCCGATGTCCCGATGCGCACCGAGTCGGCGCCGCCCGTACCAGTGCGGAACATCATGGAGCAGCAGGAGGAGCACGAGCAGCAGGAGCAGGCCCCGCCTCAGCAGCAGACTCCGCCTCAGCAGCAGGCTACGCCTCAGCAGCAGCAGACGCAGACGCAGCAGATGCAGCAGCAGCAACAACAGCAGCAGCAGCATCACCACCACCACCACCACCAGCCGCCCGCCCCACAGTTCATCATGCCATCGCAAGACACGTTCATGTTCCAGTCGCAACATCCGTACCCCAACATTGCCACCCTCGACCTGTCCGACACCCGCTCGCACGAAGCAGTGGCCACCGCCACCGCCACATCCCCATCGACCCGATTCAGCAGGCGCGTCAACACGGCCAGAGCCGGCAGCGGCGGCGGCAGGTCCGCGAGATCGCTCGGCAAGGGGGCTGGCTCTAAGAGGAAGCTCAACTTTGATGAGATATTCGGTCTGGCCGGGACCGACGTGTTTGGCGGCAACGTGAGCAAGCGGAGCAAACACACGTGATGAGCATCAATGTCAAGTACGAGTACGCGCGGCAGGCCGGAAGAGGACGACCTCACGGGATGGGGGACTGGAGTGGACACGTAGGACAGCAGGCGGGATGGTGATAAAGGTAGACATTATGTCGAGATAGAAAGGATGAATCACGGTTACGACACAAGCAGCAGAGGTCCAATCTAATCGATACCCGAGCACGATATCCGAGCACTCGTTTCAGACAGCCAGGGCAACAGGAAGACACCGGGCGGGCAGTCGCATCGCCACCGCTCAGCTCAACCCCAACCCAGCATGCAGCAGCAGCAGCAGCAGTCGTCCGGGCATTGACAGATAACATCCCACCTCGGCCCTGGTCTCCCCGATGCTCTCCGGCTCTTCTTTTTCTGTTTTCTTTTTTGTTTTTCTGGTCCGTGGGATTTCGAATTAGGGCATGGACAGCAGGCGGAGGCGGAGGACGACGGCGGAACGACATGCGTGGGGGGGGCGGTCAGGGGTCGAGGGGAGAGCATGCGGGCGGGCACAGGCGGAGTTGATGACATTGGTCCCTTCCTCCTCTCCTCTCATGCATCATGCCATTTGATTTGATTCTATTTAACGTGGTGCATCATGCCATGCCACCTAGGGACGTGAGGACAGGCTCGTCATGGCACCACTGAGGATAGGATAGGACTACATATCATTCAGGGGGGGAAGGGAGGAGGCCTGGCTTTCTCTCGCTTTTTTCTCTCGCTTTTTTCTCCCGCTTTTTTCTCTCGCTCTTCTCTCGCTCTCCGGGGGGGGCCGGAGCCGGATCCGGGGCCGGCCTGGTCTGACTGGACTAGTTAGTACTACCCCTCTTCTCTCTTCTCTTTTCACGCACTACCCCCCCCCCCCAAATGCCGCGACGGGAAATCCGTATACATCATCATCATCAGCTACCGGCACTCTTTTTTTTTTTTTACTTCCCATCGGCGGTGAACCGGATGTTTGGGCATCATAGATCCGGTCTACATGGCATGCCGGGGGCAGGCCGGATTGGCAGGCTTCCCCCTTCCGCGACCCCACCGCCGGCCACCCCTGGGGCAGCGACAGCAGCAGCAGCAAATCAGTACATATGGCTGTCGGTCATCTCCCCTCTTCTCCCCCCTTTTCCTCCTTCCTTGAACAGGGCCCCTCTATCTAGCCATTGGCCCGGTTGTTATGTCATGCCGGCGCCGGTCAGATTGGCTCCCATCTCCGCGGTAGCGCCTCCCACCAGGGCAGGAGGAGAACGAATCGAAACATATGATCTCATCAGCCATCCGATTTCTGTTTGCTTCCATATCCTTCGAGCCAGATCTCTGGGCGACGGCCGGTTGTCACGTCACAGCCATGTCACAGCCATGCGTTCCCTCATCATGCAATTTTACCATCTGTCTACCTATCGTAGAACCAGTAGTGCCGTGTCCCCAATCGCAAACGCCGCCTCGCCGCCTCGCCGGCGCCAATCAAGCTGCAGCCAGCCCGCGGCAGCAGATGACCTGACCACTTTCACGCCCTCGCACTTATCCGGTTCGCCCGCTCCCGCTCCACCTCGTACATAAAGTCGAAGTAGCCCTTGTCAAAGTGGTGGACCCGCACGTAGCCATCTTCTCCCCCACTCGCGTATCCTTTGCCGGTCGGGTCGGCCGCCACCGTATTCTGACCGGCACAAGAAACAGAACAGTCAGCAACTGGACGGTCGAGAGGCGAGAATGGGGGGCGGGCGCGATGACGGGTTGGATTGGCACCTACCAGAGGCCCGAAATGTCCCCTGACCCGGCCAATCTCGTCTTCAAACACCTTGTGGAAGAAGCGGGCCTCAAACCTGCCCTGCCTCGACCCCGTGGTTGTGACATCCTTGGCATCCTGTCCGCCACCGAGGCAGATGTAGTCCTTCTTGGGCATCATGGCGGCGCTATTCAGGGGCGTCTCGGTGGTGTAGGTCTTTAGGACGTCGAGGTCCTTGGCGGTGATGAGCTGAGAATGGAAACAATCAGCATTGGTCGATCGAGGGAAGAGATTCGAAAAGAATCATATAACTGATACATGGAAAAAGGAAAGAAGATAGAGGAAACGGAAAGAGAGAGTAAAAGAAAAGAGAGAAAAGAAAAGAGAAAAAGAAAAGAGAAAATAAGAAGAGAGCAAAAGAGAAAAGAGAAAAAGAAGAGAGAAGAAGAAAAGAGAAAAAGAAAAAGCCCACCTTCGAGGTCTTGTCTTTGCAGGCGGTGATGAAGTAGGTCCGATCGGCCGACCACTGCAGGTCGGTGATCTGGAGCCCGAGGTCGTGGATCGGCACGTTGAGCAGGAGCTCGCCCGTCTTGGCGTCGTATTGGGACACGGAGCCGTCCTCGTGGCCGGCCACGATGTACTTGTTCATATAGCTGAACCCCGCCACCGTGGCCTTGCTCTCGTCGCACACGATCGTCAGGGCGCGGTCGTCCGGCTGGGTAGCCTCCGGGTCGAGCACGATGTCGAACACGACAATGTTGGACAAAAAGCCCATGCGCTTCTCCGTCACCCCTAGCAGGCGGGACCCATCCTCGGAGAACTCGACCCGCTTGACCGCGGTCGGCAGCTCCCATACCTTGAGGCACCGGCCGGTGCGGACCTCCCACAGCCGGATCGTGTTGTCGGCGCTGCCGCTGGCCGCGAGGGTGGTGGTCGGATCGACGTCGACCGTCCAGATGGCGCCCTCATGGCCGTGCAAGGTTCCGAGCCGCTCGCCGTTATGGGAGAACCAGATGCATATCTGCTTGTCCTTGGAGACAGAGAAGATCAGGTCGCCATCGAGGTTGTATCTGAGGGGGAGGGCGGGCGTTAGCAACCAGGAGGGGAGATGGCGGACGGGCGGGAGGACGGGATCTGACTTTACTTGGGTGAGCGAGCGCTCATGTCCAGAAAGGAGTATCGGTCGCATGGTTGATATTTGCTGAGAGCAGACAGGGGCGGATGGGGGCGGAGGGGCGGAGGGGGAGACGAGGGTTAGCGCGGGGTGAGGCTGATTGTGAACGTGAAATTCTAAAAATTGGGTGGCCCCTGCTCATACCTCGCGCTGGCTATCGACACGTGGTGATACATCGCGCTGGCTATCTCCACGTGACGAGGAGGAGGTCATCCGTCACGTGCGTGTATGTGCAAGCAATGCAGGACTCATGTCAAGCCTGGTCTGCCTCATCCATGAGCCGGCCGCGAAAAAGTCGCCTATCATTACCCTGTCTTCGTAGGGCGGGGAGTTCAAATCCCTATCAGAGCGGTCGAGACACAGCCATCCGGCGCGAGTCAGTGCGACAGCCTTGCCCTGGATCTTGAAGAAGAGGGACGCGTCGCGGACGGAATAACATAATAAACCTGCTCCTGACTGACGGGGCTCACGTGATATGAATCGCGCGTATAACTCACGTGATGCGAATCGCGTTTGCTGCCTACCTTATCGGACTTATCCGACCGCCCTCCTCCTCGCTGGCAGCTGCACTCACCAGGCAGGATTGCTTGCCGGGCGCCCGCCCCCAGCCCACCGAGGGCCCCCATCTTTCCTCATCCGAGCGGCGCCGGGTCTCCCTCGCAGCCAAACTCCAACCGGCCAAGGGAAAGCAAAAAATCTCACCCGCCTACAACAAACCGCATACCTCTGCCGGATCCTCACCACGGAACTCTCATGATCATCATCATTACCGCTAACGCAGCGGCCCATCCATCTCAACACTGCCGGCCGTAACTTTCGGCCATCATCTCGACCCGAAAGCGATTATATACTTGAGCGCGTCTCTTGGCCCGGCCCGCGTTTGCCTCTCGACATGCCCAGGGCACGACGGAGCAACGACGCGATGGCCATGGCGATGGACCATGCCGACACTTCCATGCCGGATGCCCCGGAGCAGGCCGCTCCGGCTGATGATGTCCAGATGGCAAGTACCCTTATATTGCCCCCCCCGCGCGCGCCAAGCGCGTCGCCTAACCACTGCTCCGAGCTGCCGACTCAGTTGCTGACCGTGCCCCACCTGCCCCTCCAGGAGGTCGACAGGGCTGGCGAGGCCGATGAGACCGGAGACAACTCTGATCTGGACACGAACGACATCACGACGGCCAGTAGCCCTGGCGGCGAGCCCATGGACGGGCGCCGCAAGCGGTCCGAGGTCAATGAACTCCGCCGCCAGCTTCTCGACAAGAAACACGACAAGCTTGACGAAACCAAGGTACTTGTTTCTCTCGTCCTTCTCCCCTCCTGTCCACTCCTCGTCCCTCCTCCCCTCTCCTCCTCGCCCCTCCTTATCCCCTTCAATACCCCCCCTCCTCCCATCTTCCTGTCCGCTCTCATTCTCCCCCCTTATTCTCCCCCCTCCATCTCCCCTCTTCATCTCCCCTCTCTCTCTCCTCCCTCTCACTCCCCTCTCTCTCCCCCCCTCTCACTCCCTCTCCTTTCTCCCCCTTCCTCCTCCATCGCAACTGACGCCCCCACCAGGAGGATGACACCCTCCGCCGGTTCCGCTACCTGCTTGGCCTGACCGACCTGTTCCGTCACTTTATCGATATCAACCCGAACCCCAAGATCCGCGAGATCATGGCCGAAATCGATCGCCAGAACGCCGACCCGGCCGCGGCCAAGTCCAAGAAGGGCGCTCGTCAGGGCGGCGCTGCTACGGGCAGGCTCCGCCGGACCGAGGCCGAGGAGGACGCCGAGCTGCTCCGGGACGAGGACAGCAGCCCGGCCGGCCACACCATATTCCGCGCCTCGCCCGCCTTCATCCAGGGCACCATGCGCGATTACCAGGTCGCCGGCCTCAACTGGCTCGTCTCTCTGCACGAGAACGGCATCTCCGGCATCCTGGCCGACGAGATGGGCCTCGGCAAGACCCTGCAGACCATCGCCTTCCTCGGCTACCTGCGCCACGTCATGGGCATCAACGGCCCCCACCTGGTCATGGTGCCCAAGTCGACGCTCGACAACTGGAAGCGCGAGTTCGCCAAGTGGACGCCCGAGGTCGACGTCTTCATCCTGACCGGCGCCAAGGACGAGCGCACCGGCCTGATCGAGGCCAAGCTCAAGAAGGAGAGCTTCGACGTGTGCGTCACCAGCTACGAGATGATCCTGAAGGAGAAGGCCCACCTGCGCAAGCTGGCGTGGGAGTACATCATCGTCGACGAGGCCCATCGCATCAAGAACGAGGAGTCGTCGCTGGCCCAGGTCATCCGCCTGTTCGTGTCCCGGAACCGGCTGCTGATCACCGGCACCCCGCTCCAGAACAACCTGCACGAGCTGTGGGCCCTGCTCAACTTTTTGCTGCCCGACGTCTTCGCCGACTCGGACGCGTTCGACCAGTGGTTCTCCGCCCGCGACCAGGACCAGGACACCGTCGTGCAGCAGCTGCACAAGGTGCTGCGGCCCTTTTTGCTCCGCCGCGTCAAGGCGGACGTGGAGAAGAGCCTGCTGCCGAAGAAGGAGGTGAACGTGTACCTCGGCATGACCGACATGCAGGTGCGCTGGTACCAGAAGATCCTCGAGAAGGACATTGACGCCGTCAACGGCGCCGGCGGCAAGCGCGAGTCCAAGACCCGGCTGCTCAACATCGTGATGCAGCTGCGCAAGTGCTGCAACCACCCGTACCTGTTCGAGGGCGCGGAGCCGGGCCCGCCCTACACCACGGACGAGCACCTGATCTTCAACTCGGGCAAAATGGTCGTGCTGGACAAGCTGCTGGGCCGGATGCAGGCGCAGGGCAGCCGGATCCTGATCTTCTCCCAGATGAGCCGGATGCTCGACATCCTCGAGGACTACTGTGTCTTCCGCCAGTTCAAGTACTGCCGGATCGACGGCAGCACCGCCCACCAGGACCGCATCGCCGCCATCGACGAGTACAACCGGCCGGGATCGGACCGGTTCGTGTTCCTGCTGACCACCCGGGCCGGCGGGCTAGGCATCAACCTGACGACCGCCGACATCGTCGTCCTGTTCGACAGCGACTGGAACCCGCAAGCCGACCTGCAGGCCATGGACCGGGCCCACCGCATCGGCCAGACCAAGCAGGTGGTCGTGTACCGGTTCGTCACCGACAAGGCGATCGAGGAGAAGGTGCTGGAGCGGGCCGCCCAGAAGCTCCGGCTCGACCAGCTGGTCATCCAGCAGGGCCGGGCCCAGACTGCCGCCAAGGCCGCCGCCAGCAAGGGCGAGCTCCTGTCCATGATCCAGCACGGGGCCGAGGAGGTGTTCCAGGCCCGCGCCGGCGCCGCCGGCGCCAAGGGGCTGCTGCTGCCGGGCCGGCCGGCCGGTCCCG
>JAOYNC020128209.1:0-24941 GCA_025802115.2 Bertia moriformis
GCGCTGGCCGGGCTTGGAACATACCTCGTGAGGAGAGAGATGTTCGAGGAGAGATGATCGAGGAGAGATGATCGAGGAGAGATGATCGAGGAGAGATGATCGAGGGGAAAGAAACTACTCCGAAAGAATGCGTGGTGGTCGGGCTCGGAACAAAATGCAAGAGGAGAGAGGGGGGATCAGGCCACAGAAGAAAAGTTCAAAGGAAAATTTCTGGCACCAGGGGGGGTTTTTATACCCAAAATTGTGGGGACGAGGGATTTTTTTTGGCCAAAGGTGCAAGTTCATGGCAAGCACAATCTAGGGGGACACGTGTCATGTCTCACCTTGATAGTTTGCGGTGGTGTAACTTAATATAGGGGCCGATAGGCGGGCACGCAAGGTAACTCGCCGATCAGTGATCATACCTTCCCTAAACTCCAGGCAGCCATGTCATATGACTCACTGATAAGTAGCCCGGTGACAGTTGCCTCATGGCGCAAGCTGGGTGGGTACATGTGGCCTGATCAGTGCCGTGCCCCGTGTCCTGTGTCCCGTGGCCTTCTGGCTGCCCCCTCTTTGCCACTTGCTTTTATTTGCTCCACTTCTCAACTCAAGGCAGCTATATAACATGACTTACTGATGAGTAGCCTGGTGAAAGTTGCCTCATGGGGTAATCTGGGTGGGTACATGTGGCCTGATCAGTGCCGTGTGCCGTGCCGTGTGCCGTGCCTGCCGTGTCCCGTGGCCTTCTGGCTGCCCCTTCTTTGCTGCTTGCTTTTACATGCTCCACTCCTCGGACCATCAGTGCCATATGACGTGCCTGCCGTGTCCCGTGGCCTTCTGGATGCCCCCCCCGTTGCCGGCTGCCTCGACACCGGCCCCGCTGTCGCCGGCTACCCTAATGCCGGCCCCGCTGCCGCCGGCTGCCTTGATACCCGCGCTGTCACTAGCTGCCTTGATGCTGGCCGTGCTGTCGCCGGCTGCCCCGATACTCCCGCCGTCGCCGGCTGCACAATACTAGCCCCGCTATCGCCGGCTGCCTCGATACCCGCGCGGTCGCCGGCTGCTCGATACTGGCCCTACCGTCGCCGGCTGCCTCGATACCCGCGCGGTCGCCGGCTGCCTCGATGCTGGCCCCCCTGCCGACGCTTTCGCCCTCCATATCGTGACGCGCCTGGCAGGTGTGATGCGCCCTACAGGGATCTGGGCCCGCTCCGGGCTCAGACCGAGGTCTATTCCGTTGCTCCATGGGCAGAAGCAAGGAAAACATGCTGATTGCAGGATCAGTGGTCTGATCGGTCGCCTGACCAGCTCAATGGGGAGCGAGATGAGCAATCGTGCTGTCATCACAGAAGCAGATCAGGGTTTCCCGCCTCAATGAGGTCATCAACGCAGGCTCAGAAGATGACGTATCAGAAGCTCCCATCGACCATAAATAGGATGGGATCTCTCCCAGAGATAAGGGAAGAGCAGATCAATACAAGATACAATCTCGTGCTGATAAAGGCGCTCTGAGCGCCATAACTGGGCTTGGAGAAGTGGAGGGGGGGAAAAGAGGGGGAAAGAAAGTGAGAGGGAGATGGAGAGAGACGGGAGAGAGACGGGCGGGGTCATTATGCTGGACCGGGCTGTGTTTTCTGGTGCGACATATAACCTGGTCTGTTAGACCCCGGGTCACTGGGGCCAAGCGCACGAGAGAGACAGAGAGAGAGAGGGGGGCGAGAGAAAGGAGGGCCAGAGAGAGAATGTGAGAGACAAGGGAGAGAGAGCGAGAGAGAGAAGATAGAGAGCAAGAGATAGAGAGAGACAGGCGAGGTCAAGGTGTGGAAGAGGGGTACGTTTCATGGTCTTGATTCGCAAATGGCACGAAACCCGCAACCCGAGATTGGGCCATCCTCCCCTCCTCGCCCCTCCCAACCCCGCCCCTTCCGTCCGTTGCCCTCCGACCTCCGATATCTGCCAGTCCCAGGGTTTTTTTTACCTTTTGTCCGGAAATTCCAGTGACTCCCTCAAGGTATCCCGTATGGTGCCGGCTGGGACGATCCCAGCCTGTCATCCTATCCCGTCTCAAGCATCGGCAGGAGGCTGTACTCGGAACCGGCCCTCGAGCCGCCCACGGCACTACTCGTTTTGTAGCTCCGGCTGCTGAGGGTGCCGGGCACAGCGGCGGCGGTGTCTCGGCATTTCCAGGGCGAGGACAAGGGCCCAGCGGCGCCCCGACGGGCGGCCCAACGGGAACCTCGCTCATGCCGCCGACGCCGACGAGGTCGTCCGGCCGGACGTGTGCTCTGTTGGACCTCGAGTCCCCAGGGCCAGCGTCATCTTTCCCGTTCCGGTACATAACAAAAGTCGGATATTGATCAGGTCGGGCGGACCCGAGGAAGCTGGATTTGCGCACGCCAGAGGAAGTCCACGCCGTCCGATCCCAGACCAGACAAGTAACGAAGAGAGATGAGTGCCAGGGACTACGAGGGGAGGCATAACCATCTTGCACCGGCTGATAATAATTTATCGCTGCTTTAATTAAACATCTAGCCCGCTCTCCTCTCCCTTGAACGAGGTCCAGAGATCCTGCCCCTGCTGGTCGTGCCTCAGCAGAGGTGGGGTCGGCCTGATTCTAGCTAATAGCCGCCACCACCAAGTCCAGCGTGATAAAAAAACTCGAGTCCCGCTGGATAGAAAGACTAACGCTATACCGGGCATGAAGCAAATCGTATCAATGGAAGCCCGAGACATCCCATTCGTGCCGATTAGCCCGGTCTTGGCCGATACAGGGATGGGAAAGGAAAGATGCCGGTCGATATCACCCCCACTGCCGATGCCGCCCCCTCCTTCTACCCTTTAGCGCTGATTGATCTGGACTTGACCAGTAAGGGAGGGGGATAATGGAGAGGTGGGAAAGGAAAGAGATGAGAAAATAAGATGCCGGCCGATCCCAGCCATGTTGCCCCGATGCCGCCTGTCTTGCGCCGATTGATCCGGTCTTGACCAGGAGGGGGTAAAGAAAAACAGGAAAGAAAAGATGCTGATCGATGCCACTCACACATCGCCCCGATGGCGGCCCCCCCGGTCGCGCTGATGATGTGGTCTTGCCTGGGGGGGGGGAGGGATGGAATGGAAACAAAAGGATGGCGGCCGATATCACCCTCACACACACACTCACTGCCCCGATGGAGCCCCACCTCTTCCTCTCCATCCCACCTTCCTCTTTTGTTGCACGCCCCATCTCTCCCCTTCGTCCAACCCTCAGTCCAGACCTCGTGCGAGGTCTGATCAGTCTTGTTCAAAGATCTGGTGGGTGTTCAGGAGGATCGTCTCGATGGCTTGGACCTGGTATCCGGAGTCGGCCAAGAAGTCACTCGTAGTGCTACTGCCTGCGCCCATCAGGGTCGGTCCAAACACAACTGCCAAGTTGTGAGCGTCCATGCGTGTGATGGCCTTGTGGTCGGCCACACGCCAGAGGTGAAGAGCCACAGCGCGGAGCGTGGCATAATTCGGATCATCCAGTCCGTTGATGATGGCGTGCAGCATGTCCCGCCGGACGATCTCATCTTCTTTCTCTGCAGGCAAGTTGTCAGTGTCAGGGTCTGTCAGATAGAGTGGGTGGATCAAGGAGGACGACGTACTTGCAGCCTGGATGAACTCGTGGTACCGGGACTCGGTCATGAGCGGATCCGGGAGGTCGCGGAAGAATTGTTTGAGGAGGCCTGCCACGCTGTTGATGTCGTGGTGGAAGTTGTCCGGGTTGCGGAAGTCCAGGGCCGGACTGTTGGGGTCCGCATCGAACATGGCCTTGAGACTGGCAATGTGGGTGACGGATCCGGACTGGCGGTAGATGCCCTCGACGCCGAGCCCGAAAAGCTCCACGGCCTGGATGCACTGGTTCACAACCAGCGGAACCGGGGTGTTGTCGCGTTCGTACAGAACGGCCAGGGGCAGACGGAACATCTTGCCAGGGACAGTCGGGTTCGCCCGGCTGACCGGGCGGCCGGCACTGCCCCGACGCTCCGACTGCTGGTTGGAGTGCGAGGACGAGGACTCGGTCGACTCGGTCTGGAACGGCAAAGCCGCAAGCTGGGGTGGTCCCTGAGAGGACGACGGGGAGGAGCTGCTGCCTCCGCCAGCCTGGGCCTGGCCATTGGTGCCGGATGCTTTGCCCTGGAAGTAGCTCGCCCGGGTCGGCAGCTGCGGCGGCGTGGTCTGCTGCTGCTGCGGCAGCTGCGAATGGTGGGAAGAGGTGGGGCGCGACACCTGCTGGGCACCTGACATGGTGGGGGGCCCGTACGGCACGGGCGTGATTCCCAGAGGCGAGTTCCATGGGGCTGCCGACCCGGCCTGGTACGGCTGCTGCTGTCCCATCTGGGCAGCCTGGATGTGGGCCGAGATTTGATTCAGCATTTGGCCCACCACCGGCCCCGTCAGGGGGCCGGGGGGGACTTGGATGCCCATGGCCACGCTCAGCGGGTCCGAAGGGCCCGACGGGCCCGATGGCGCGACCGTCTGCACTGGCGAGGGCAGGGCATGGCGCGTGAGGGGCAAGATATTCAGTGCCGCCATAATCTGTGGATTCGGGGTGCTTGGTCAGGATTGCGAACTTCCGAGGGACTGTCACAGCGCTGTGGCGGTCACACTCACCGGGTTCTTCTCAAACCTCGGTTCGGCCTGATTCTGGCCCACACGGTTGTGGTGCAGCGCGATGTAGCTGACGAGGTCTCGCTCGTTGTTGACCAGACCGGCCGCCTCCTGGAGGCTCCGTTGTGGGACCCCCTCGGGATTGTTCATGGGGGCCAGGGTCTGGCCATTGACAACGGCCAACCTCTCGGTTTGGGCCGCTGCTCGGCCGGGTCGCTGTCAGTTCAGGTTGATTGGACCAGGAAGGAGTCACTGCGACGCACCAAACTTGCTCATGCTCAGGGCCACGACTGAGTCGGTCTCGGATATCACGTCCCGCAGCGCCCGGACGGCGTCGGGCCGGGTGGTGGCCAGGAGCTGCCCCTGCTCGAGCTGGGCTGCCTGGGCTTGGCCAAAGTAGACCTGCTCGGCGGCCTGGGCCTTGCGGAGGAGGTCCTCCTCCTGCTGGGCGGGAGACCTCTGGTGAACCTTGAAGCGCGACATCTTGCCGCCGCCGGATCCGCCGGTTCCGGCGCCGCCGTCGCCGGTGCGGACGCGGTTGTAGTCCTCAGCGAGCGCATCGTACTTGGACTTGGCTTTCACCATGGCCGCTTCGATCTCGGCCACGCGCTGCTCGGCGGCCATGCCGGTGGTCTTCCAGCCCTTGCGCTGGCGCTCCGCGACATCAATCATATCGTTGATGGAGGAGGACAATTCGTGCAGAGCCTTGGCAAACCGGAGGCCATTCTCGGCGAGGCGCTCGTGGATCGC
The DNA here is from genome assembly GCA_025802115.2 of Bertia moriformis. Lineage (NCBI taxonomy): Eukaryota > Fungi > Ascomycota > Sordariomycetes > Coronophorales > Bertiaceae > Bertia > Bertia moriformis. The sequence continues at coordinate 5,362 of JAOYNC020128209.1, forward strand.
CATCATCTCGGTCATGGAAAACAGAAAGCTGCCGGTGCGGTGCTCCGGCCGGGCCATGTTGTCGAGGGTGACACGGCACAGCTTGCGCAAGCCGAGGGCGTGGTCCTCTTCGAGCAGAGCGCGCTTGCGCGTGAAAGTGGAGAACTCCTGCATGTTGCAGAGATGAAAGAGATTAGCCGACGTCAGAGATGTCTGGCCCGAACCAGGCTTGACTTACGCGGGCAGAGGCCGTGCTCTCCTTCAGCCGGTTCAGCATGACAGAGATGCCGAGCTGGAGTGAGGGTCAGTATGGCGGCATGATGATTGGTCGGGGGGGAGCTCACCGCGCTCGCGAGGACCTCGCGGGCCTGTCGCTCCCTCTCCGTGTATCTCTGGGCCATCGCGAGGCTGCCGGCACTGGGCGGCCGGGCGCTGTAGGGATTAGCCGGGGGCACCATCAACGTGGCGTTGCCGGAGGATGGCTGGTTGCCAGACGGAGGCTGGCCATTGCCGGTGACGGCCGCGTGGTTTCCGGTGTCGGTCGGGCCAGCTCCTCCGGCAGCGCCGCCGCTGCCAGGGAGGGCGGCGGCGTTGGCCGGAGTCGTTGTGGCCACCGAGTTGGTGGTTGTGGTGCGGGCCAGGGGGCCGGGTTCAGTGCTTGGGCCCCCTGGGTCGCCGGGGCCAGAGTGAATCATATCATCTAGCTGGGTAGAGTCGGCCATGCTGAGATTGGTCCTTTCTGGTTGGAGGTCACGGCCAGTCAGTAAACACCGGCTGCGGACGGACGGGCGAGTGGGGGGTGCGCGCGGCAGCTGGCATATGGGACGGGGAGGGGACGGGGAGGGGATGGGGAGACACTGGGATGAAACGCACGATGCGGGATGCAGATAGACGCTCGCGGCGGTGGTCGCGATCGTGGGCGGGGAGCTAAAGTCTGTCAACCAAAATGACGGGCTCAGAGTAGCACAATGCTGGGGGTGGAAGAACTTGTCGCGGAATCGAGAGCGGGTTGTTTTGGGGACTCGGTTCTGGCGACTTGATCAACCTGCTGAGTCAAGGCCGGGAAGAAGCTGTAGCCCGCCGCCCCTCCTACGCCCTGAAGCTGACGCGGATGTGCAGGACGCAGGGCAGGGACGACTCTAGAAGGAACACGGAACGGTCCCTTCCTGAGTGGGGTAGGGGCGAGCGACAGACGGCGGGCGGCGCAGCGACACTGGGTGGTGCGGCAGGGGAGTGGATGGGCCGTCGGCAGGTCGGCCCAGGCAGGGAGGCAGGGGGCCAGCGAGGGAAGGAGGGGAGGAAAAATTAAGGTTGGCGAGGAACGGCAGGGAGCACACGGGATTTGACAACACAATCGGCAACCGGGAGAAACAGCTGGGAAGGCGCGACGGGGTGCCCAGTAGGAGAGTGGGTGAGTGGGAGAGGAGTGGGTGGGTGAGGGGGAAGGGAAGGTCAGTGGGCGGGTGGGCGCGCTGTTCAGGGGTAGGAGCATCTCAAGTCGCTCCTGCCCGATCCCGGTTCCCTACCCAAAGCGGCAGGCGGCATGAGGGTGACTGGTGGCTGCCAAACCAAGTACTGCTACTGGCAATTACCTGCCGGTTGTATTACTTGCCGGCTTTATTTACTTGCCGGCTTTATTTACTTGCCGGCTTTATTTACTTGCCGGTTTTATTGACTTGCCGGCTTTATTGACTTGCCGGCGCCCGAGTGGCTGCTGGGCCCAAGCGCCTCGGCAGGTGAGTGGCTGCTGGGCCCAAGCGCCTCGGCAGGTGAGTGCCTGCCGAGTACCACCGAGGGTGGGCTGTACTGCTGAGTCCCTGCTGCACCGAGCCCAGGTTATTGAGGTCTCTGGCATTTGCAGAGTCTGCCAGCCCTCTCCAACCCGCCCCCTCAAGTCTATCCGCGCCAAGTTTCACTGGGCTCCCACCCTGCACACCACACACCAGCGCACAAGGCGGCAAATCAGCGCGAATCGGCCACTGGGCAAAAAAGATCCCTGTCTCTCTGCAAGGTATGGTATATTTTTCAAGATCTGGCTGGCATCTCATGGATCCCCACTCATGGCGAGCTGCCTCTCCACTGGCCTCTCCACTTGGCCTCTCCACTGGGCCTCGCGACTGGGCGGTGCTGACATGGACAATGGCTCAGATGACATCGGATCGGATCCGCGCCATGGCTACCGGAGCCAATCAAGAATATGACCCCAAGGAGGATGGCGATGCCGAGACGGTGGTAGCGGACGATGACCACATGCCGGCAGCAGTCGCCGTGCCGTCGCCCACCGGCCGCGGGCAGCAGAGCCCGGGCGGCCATATTCGGGCTCCGCTCGGGCCCGGGGCCCAGCTCGGCAGCAATAGCAATGGGTCGGAGGCCAGCCGCCTCATGAGCTGGGCCGAGTTCAGCAGCAGAATGGATGGCGCCCAACCCCCTCCCATGGAGGGCGGGACCGAGCTCAACAACTTTGCCGACGGTCTGTGGGCCAGATACCTGGCTGGCGACTTTCTCCCTGGTGGCTCGGGCTACAACGACTGGCTGAACGGCGGTCCGGGCTACGGACTGATACCCAGTCCGCTGCAGTACGGGTGGAACGAGCCCAACCCGCTGATCCCGGACGTTGATATGGTGCCGGATCTGCAGATGCGCGGAGTGCCCAAGGCCCTGGGCCGCCCGGAGGCTGCGTGCAGGCCGTCTTTCACCGGCACGCCTGGGAACCAGCCCAGCATGCCCCCGCCGACTGGCGTGGCCGTCGGCGGGGTCGGTGTTGCCAATACGCCTGCTCACCACAACATTGACCACCTCAATGCCAGGCTTTCGCACCTCAACATCAACCCTGCGGACGTTGACCACCTGAACTCCAGCCTTGCTCGCCTGGATATTAACCCTGCTTGCGACAACACCAATGCGGGCTACCAGTTCGGCATGCTGTCCCCGACCGGGCCAACCGAGGGGCCGCCGCCGCAGGGGGAGTTCCCGCTGATCCTCAGCACCGGCGTGGTGATGGCTCGCGGAGTAGCGATGGGCAATTGCTCGGACATTGGCGGCTCGTTCCGGCTGCCCGGCAGCGACTGCCGCTACCCCGACATGCACGACACTCTGTTTTCTCCCAATGTCAACATTGGCCCGGCGCAGCTGTCCCACCTGGGCCAGCACCAGCAGCAGGGCCAGCACCAGCAGCAGGGCCAGCAGTCGCAGCACAACCAGCAGTCGCAGCACGGCCAGCAGGGCCAACAGACAGGCGGCTGCTCCGGGTCTCCGGCTCCGGGCGCGACCGGCGGACCTGGGGCCCACATGACGTACTACAACGCCCTGCTGGGCATGAACCAGGGTCCCCTGACGTCCACACAGGTGTCGACGCTGTACAGCGACACCATCCGGCCGCCGGGCCACGGCTTCTTCGACCCCGCGCACCGGATCAACCAGGCGATCCGGCTGATGGGAACGGAGGCAGTCGCCAGCTACGTCAATACCATGATTGGGCTGGCGGCGCAGAACACGGCCGGCGCGGAGGAGCAGATGGAGCTGCGCCTGGACGCGCACATGTTCACGGACACGACGGGATTCCAGGGCCACCGCACGCTTGATCGCCTGCCAGTGTTTCTTAACCGGTACGCGCGGCCGCGTGATGCTGTGACGGTGGCGGCGGCGGCAGTGGCGGTCATGCCGGTGGGCGGGCCGCAGACGATGATCGTGTGTGGCACGGCGCTCCGGGCGCGGGAGGTGCAGAGGTGGGTGGCTCCCTGGTGGCGGCTCGCTCTTGGTTGATCTGTGACATGCTGACACGACGGCCTGGTGCGGGGGCAGGGTGGTCAATGTGCCACGCGTCTCAAGCTACTCTATCTACAACCAGGTCGGTTCTTGCTCTCGTGATCGCTTGGGAGGGACTGCTGACACGCACCACGCACCAGGCCCAGTTTGGCGGCCGACGCATCGCCGCGATCGGACTGACGGACCCAGGCCGGAACAGGGGCGTGGCGGGACAGGCGACAGGACAGCTCCGTAAGTCGGACGGCGCTCGCCAATGGTTCACGGCGGCTCTCGCAGATGGCGCGACGTACTGACGGCAGTATAGCACCGCTTCCCCTGGACTCACTCGAGCAGCTGATCATCGACGGGTCGTTCATCGACCGGCGGAGCGTGGGCCTGCTGGAGAACCGGGACTCGATGCTCCTGCTTGCACAGCTGCTGCAGCTGATCCGGCCGCGGCTGGTGGGCGACGGGGCCGCGGCGGCGGGGCAGTCCGACAAGGTGGTGCTGCTGGTGTTCTGAGGGCAAGGGCGGCACCGGGATGCTGTATCATTAGGCGGGGGTGGTAGTGCGGGTGACACAGCAGCAGATATTGTACCGGACTAGTCTCTCTCACCCAGATATACATAGTGCACACCATACCCCCAAGGCGGCTTGGCAGGTGGGACAGCAGCAGATACGGTACCGGATCAGTCCCTCTCACCTAGATATACCTAGAGCAAACAATAACCCCATGGCAGCTCCTTCCTCATGTGATCGTGTCCGGGCCCGATCGGCCATGCTTGCTGATGGCAGCATCTTCCAATCGGCCATTCTCTCCAGTCCTCTGTAGCACATGCGCTTTGGCCTCATCATCCTCGGCAGCACATCTGCTTCACAGTCTTGTCGTCCTGGGTGGAACATGCCCTCCAACCCCCTCTCCCCTGCGCTTCCTGCTCCCCCACGGCAGGCTGCGCCTCATAGCACTCCGGCTGTGTCCCATTGTCAGATTGTGTGGTGCCCATGTGGAGCAGTGGCTGAGCTCTCTGGTTTAATTGTTTTGCCAAGCCAGGCCCTTCGTTCAAGTCTTGTTTGGTGCAAGAATTTTTTGTCTTGTGATTTTTTTTTCCTCTGCATGACATGCCCATTTTTCCTTGTGTTTTTCTTTGCCAAATCAATAAATCTATGGATCCCCTCTGGTGTGAGAGGGAACTCTGGGGCTGGGGAGGGCTGGCATTTTTACTGTCTGCTCCCTTGATTTGGTGGGATCTGTGGGGATCCACCCATGGATCCACTGGGGCTTGGGAGGGCTGGCATTTCTACTGTCTGCTCCCTTTATTTAGTGGGATCTGTGGGGATCCACCCATGGATCCACTGGGGGTTTGTCACGTGATCGCATCAGAGCTCCACCATCCCCATATTCCCATGGACCAGCAGCAGCAGCAGCGGCGTCAGCAGCACTCCCCTCCGCTGAGGTGCGCGGGCCACTCGTGCGCATGCTGCCTGGGAACCTTCCATGGGAGCTGTGGGATCCAGGCCTGCAACACCTCCTTCCACTGCATCTGGTCATCTGATACTGACCTGATCCTGACCGTAATCTGCCCCGGCTGCTGCCCTGGCCGTCGCTCTGGCTACTGCCCGGTCGTCGCCCTGGCTGCTGCCCCGGTCGCCGCCCCGGCTGCTGCCCGGTCGTCGCCCCGGTTTCCGGCCTGGGCGCCGCTCTCAGCAGGGTCTACGAAGTAGGACCTGACTGGTATTGATTTCGTAATCCTTTTCTTTCTTTCCGTGAGATCTTTCTTCTCTGGTGCTTTTTGGACGTGGTGCAAGGAGCGTCTTTACGTTTGATATTATATGTTCAGACCTACCATCTTCCTCTCCAGACGCCGCTCTCTACTATTATGACTTGGGAGAATCGGGCTGCTGGAACAGTTGTCAGCAGAAGCAGAAGCAGGGCAAGGTGTCTGCTTCCAGTACTTATCGTCGTGGGTTGGGCCGGGCATGGTCGTTGGGGCTGGCCCGAGGGCTTGAAGGATATTTCAACTTGGGATGTCGGCCGAACCAGGCCGGCCGGGTGGCTGCTGTTGCTGCAATTCAGCCAGACGGAGAGTGCCCAAGGACGGATGGGTGATGGAGGTATCGTAGCTGTGCAGGTTTAGGCAACAACAGATCGGTCGAGCATCTGCTGGCCAGCAACATCGGGATTGTGCTTGGTGATGGCCGCAGGACTGATGACCCCTGATGGGAGCACGGACTGTGGTCAGTTGAAGACGCGGGGTTGGCATTTACTTGCAGTGCTTGGTGCTGTCATGGTGGCCAGGCACATCAGTGTGGCCAGGGCCAGCGTCAGAGAAAATGGATGTCAGGATGGCAGCGGCGATATGGGTAGATTCGATAGGTATTGAGCATCGGTGGCCAAAGGGCGCAGTGGTGCTGGGCTGCAGCCAGGCGGATCAGTTCCCGAGCCATGATGGGTGGGACTGCGTTATCGTGTGGTGGTGGTAGCGGTGGTGGTGGTGGCGTCATTGGTCTGCTGCTGCTGCTGCTTGCTCCTGGCGCCGGTAGTGGGGTGGTGGTGGTGGTGTGGTGGTGGTGGTGTGGTGGTGGTGGTGTGGTGGTGGTGGTGTGGTGGTGGCGGTGGTGGTGGTGGCGTCATTGGTCTACTGCTGCTGCTGCTTGCTACGGGCGTCGGTGGTGGTGTGTGGTGGTGGTGGTGTGGTGGTGGCGGTGGTGGTGGTGGCGTTATCGGTCTGCTGCTGCTCCTGGCGCCGGCAGTGGGGTGCTGGTGGTGGTGGTGGTGGTGCTGTGACGCCAGACTGTCAGCGGAGCAGGGCAGGGATCTATCTGCAGTTCTCGCCCGTGTCCATGGAAGGCGGCGGGAAGAGTATGGCTGCCTGCCAGCATCGCCCGGCTTGGTCTGCGTCGTCGGCCAGCCAGCAGCTCAAGCTGTTGCCATTATCGTTCTTGTCAATTTCTGGTAAGGAAGAGATGATCGAGCACAGGATGGGCAGGGTACAGGGTAACATGTATAATGGCGGCCGCAGTCACGACCGCCCATCCCACACTAAAAGCCCACCAGGCAGACAAGCATCGCGTCCTGGTCTGCGGGACCAGACCAGCTCTTGACCAGCAAGGACATGTGCCACCTGTATCTCGAGCTGCTCTCGTACCCATTACCGCTGCCCTCGGCAGCACGTCCCCGCCATCTGAAGCTACTCTCGAACCCATTATCTCCAGCCATCGTGCCCGTCCCAGACAGCTCTTGGTCATGGCGAATTCCGCGCGCCCGCCCGGGTGTCCCATGCCTCTCGGCACATATCACTTATTCCTTGAACCAATCCAGCCAATTGGGCGAATCTCTGGGCAGCGTAGCTCGCGAGTACGTCTCCCAAATGAGGTCCTTGCTGCCATTGGACTTGCCGCCATATGTTGCGTACGCAATTTTGGCATCAGCCAGGGCCATGGCATGCTCTGCCCCGGGGATTTCCGTCCGCGAGAAGAGGCCGTAGACGAGGGCGCGCATGATGAGGAGATCCCCAAATGTGCGGAAGCTTCTCGCCAGAATGCTCTGATCCCTCGGACAGTTGGGAAGCTGAGCCACTCGCACATTCGCCCTCTGGTCGATCATGGTCAGCATGCAACCAACAACAATCAAGATAAAAGAAACCTACCGGTTGTCCCGTACTGCGGATGAAGGAATACTCTCTGCCCAGTTCGGTGTGTTGGGCCCCCGGGATCAGGCAGCTGTCGACAATTGCCTTGCCGAGCTCTCGGCGCGACTTCTTGGCGAGCTGTCGGCGCGACTTCTTGGCGAGGATCAGCCTGGTGATCAAGCCCGCAGCAAGCTCCACACACATGTCGTTCCGGAACTCCTTGAAGGTCGCTTCCAGGTCGGCGTCTGTGAAGAGATCGGGGTACGAGATCATTAACCGGCCGGAAAACTCCTGTCCGCTCCTCGGATTCTCAACGCCATCGCGGGTGCGCTGCACGCTCTGGTGAGGCAAGTGTCAGCACGGAAAGGGCCAAAGGTGGGCGGCGGTCAAGGCCTCCCCGGTCGGGGCTGCACCACGTACCTTCATGGCGGTGATCAAGTGGTCCACCGCGGACCCGCATCGGAGCCTGTGTTGGGCCGACAGCTCGTCCGGCGGCGTCGACACGCACGAGCAAGAAACTGTGTTGCACCCCTCGGGGATGAAAGCAAGGTGGACGGTGCCCTGGGCCCAGTGGATCCCAATTGCCTTGCCGATATTTTTGACCGAGATGCCGGCCGCGTGGAGGGTCTTCAAGAAGTCGCCAAGAGGTTTGTAGAGGGCCTTCAGGCGTATCATGTACTGCCCCCTTGGTGTTGTGTCCGCCGCGCCCATGTTGAACCACTCTTCGAGGCTGTGGTAAGGAAGGAGGTACAACAGCACAATTATGCCGTCGTTCTCTGGATCGTTGACCAGGGTCGGGATGTACTCGCAACCTTTCGATTGGATCGCCTGGGCCTTTCGGATTACCGCCATCATCTCGCGCATGCGCTCCAGCTGGCTCGACGGCTCGCCACCACCCTGCAGCTCAAACTCAGGCATCGGAGTCTCTGGCATGCCATATGCCGGGTCTTCCTTACCAGGCGACTCGCTCGAAATCGGCTGTTATTCGGCCGCGGTCAGAAAAGGAAAAGGGGTGAATAGCAGCAGAGCAGAAGAGGGGCAGAGCGGGGGTTGTGTGCGCACCACTTCGAGCAGATGGCCAAACATGGCATCTTGGTCCCCCCGACCGGTCCGGCGGGCCCACCCAGGTGACCACCTTGCCAACTGCGCGGTGGTCCAGGTGCAGGGGTGATCGCCAATGATATCGTACCAAAGGTGCAGGACGCGGGCCAGGGCGTGCCGTCCCTCGGGGGTCTCGTCCATCTTGACGTCGTATCTCATGTGGATCCAGTCAAAGAAATCCGTGATCGCGTCGAGCCACCAGGCAGCTTGTTCCGGGGTGAGCGGGCCCTGGAACACGGCGATGACCTCGATCGGCATGAGGGGCTGTTGCTGGACTTGCATGTTGACCGGGGGGGGCTGTTGCTGGACTTGCATGTTGGGCGGGGGGGGCTGTTGCTGGACTTGCATGTTGGGCGGGGGGGGCTGTTGCTGGACTTGCATGTTGGCCGGGGGGGCCTGTTGCTGGCCTTGGATGTTGGCCGGGCCCGGGTCCTCACCGGCAGGGTTGGCCGGGCCCGGGTCCTCGCCAGCAGGGTTGGCCGTAGGGCCGGCAGGGAGCTGGGGTGCAGCGACGACGGCGCCCTCGTCCTCGGGGGGGGAGGGGCTGATGAGATTGCCCCAATAGGTGTATTGACTGCCGTTGGGGCCATACATCTCCCGCTGCCGGGCGCTCCTCCGCAGCGGGGTCGATGCGGATCTGCCGTCCCTGATCCGATCACTTCTTGGCACGACGTCCATCTTGAATTCAGAAATGGGAATTGACCGTCGTTTGGGGGACTGAGCCGGATAGAGGGTGGACACAGGTGTCGACAGGGGGGCGTGGCAATTTTTTGCGGACGGGGCAGGGAGAGAATCTGTGCAGAAATTTTCAGATTTGTGGGAGAAAGAAAGTGTGTTGTGGGAGAAAGAAAGTGGGCGAGCAGAGAAGAGGAAAGGGCGAGGGAGGGGTAAGGTGGCTGGCTTGCTCGGACCTCCAAAGTCAGAGAAGGAAGGAGCGATATGTGGCCAGTGCGGCGGCCCACGGATCGTGCAGAAGATGCTAAAACCACTAGGACATAAACGAGCCACGGTGGCTGGTCCGGTGTGAATGAATAGGAAGAGGCTGATGGATAATGAATATATGAAGCGTGGCCCCCGGGAAAAGCAGAGCAGAAACCATACCGAGGGGAGATCAGTGGGATCGGCTCGCGAGGGACCGGGCCCGTATCATATGCCGGCATGTGCCGGCTCACCCACCGAACCCCAGCTCCCAAGCTTGACAGTCCATGTGCCTAGCATCCCGGCAGCCAAGTGTCCAGCCAGTAAATGACCGAATCTGACCCAGGTGGTGAGTCCGAGAATGCGCTGTGGCCCCGTTCTCATTGCATCGTGGCCACCGCACCGTCTACAGAGAGGTTAGGATTAGGGTTATGCCGACCGTCACTGCCGCTGTCCTCGTATAGGTCGATCAGGCCAGGTAGACGAGGCAGTGGCCGTCGAGGGCGTGGCTGAGCGGGTGCGCAGTAACCGATTAGAAGCTGAATGGCGGGGTGAGGGCCAACAGGGTCCCAGCCTGCTAATCTAAGCAGAGATCGACGCCTTGCTACGCCACGTGGACGCACCGCGCGTCGCAGCCTTGTGCGACAAGGGTGTCAGAAGCAGGCTTGGCAAATTCTCTGCACTCAGAGCAGCACCCAAAGCAGGAATGGACCATCTCGGCTCGACAAAGAAGCGGAAGGAGGCCAAGGCCGGCGAGGCCGGGCCCGGGGCCAGAGCTGCGGCCGTCAAGTCCCAGTCCCGGAAGCGCAAGATCATTGAAGCTGACGCCGAGGGCGACCCCGAGTCCCCGCCCGATCGGTCCAGATCGAGAAAGCCCCGGTCGAACCGACTCGAGGCCGAGGCCAAGCCCGATGACCCGGCCGATCAGCCCAAGTCGAAAAAGACCAAGCCCGACCCTGCGTCCGCCACGTCCAATTGGGCCGACAAGAAGCACCAGACCGACAAGACCGACAAGAAGGTCAAAAAGGTCAAAAAGATCAAGGATGACGAGGAGGACACGAAAGACAAGGATGACGAGGGGGACAAGGAGCGCGCAGATAACCAAGACGACGCCGGCCCAGCGAGCGCGCCCGGCCGAGCGAAGCAGCCCAGAGACTCGACCGTGCCGAAAGCCGATCGACACATTGTGTTTGTCGGTACGTCCATGTCCGCATCCATGCTTGCCTCGTCCAGGGTATCCAGCTGACAGAGGCCCGCGGGGATGGCCTGGATGCGCAGGCAACCTGCCGGCCACCGCCACCGCCGCGACCATCGAGCACCACTTTGCCGCCCTCAAGCCAACCGCGGTCCGCTGCCTCAACAAGTCCAACGACAGCAGCCAGTGCCGCGGCATCGCCTTTGTCGAGTTCTCCAACGGATCCAGCATGCGGACCTGTCTCGACAAGTTCCACCACACCGAGTTCGACGACGGCCTGTCTCGGCCGCAGCGGATCAATGTGGAGATGACGTGAGACGCCTCTCTTCTTCCCCTGCCCCCGGTCCTTCCACTATCTGAACACCGCCGAGGCGACCGTGCCAAGCTGACGGCCGGGCTCTACAGCGCGGGCGGGGGCGGCAACACGGCGAATCGCAAGGCCAAGATCCGCGACAAGAACGCCAGGCTGGCGCTGAACCGGACCAAGAGGCGGGTCCGAGAGGAGATGGAGAAAAAGACCAAGTCGGCCGAGGGGGGGAGACCAGACAAGCCGGCCGAGGGGGGCAACCCGGCCCGAGCCGAGAAAGGGACCAAGACCGAGGAACGGGGCAGCACGGACAGAGGCAGGGTGCCGGGCAAGCAAGAGAGACACGGGGGGGGGGCGGGGGGCACCGAGGGATCAAGGGCCCGAGCCGACCCGGACAAGCCGGCGGGCTACCGCGCGCTCGCCGGCCCAAGGTCGGAGGCCCAGGGCACAGCCAAGCGCCACGGACCGGCTTGACAGGGGAGGGGGCATGGCCCGGGAAAAGTGGAACGCAAGGTGCTGATCTCGAGCAGGTCGGACAGAAGACGTTCCGGACGCCATCAGGCCCCGCAGCTGGATGGCTGTGGATGACGCCAATTGGAGACATGGCGGCGCCATGGCGGAGATGGTACGGCGTGCATATATAACGGCGACTTGGCCACTGTTGTCAGACTGCAGCAGTACATGGCTTCTTCGTGCATCGCGATAGAGGCCGTCAGAGAGGCCCGTCAGAGAGGCCGGTCAGAGAGAGGCCCGTCAGAGAGCCAGTCCGGATTGAGAGCAGCAGTGTTACTGTGACTACGGGGCCTCCAGATGCCCCTGGCCAATTGCGGCCAGGCGGTCGTCGGCCTCCATGCCCACATGTGGCATCCATCCGCCCATCTGAGAAGGGCCGATCGGGGCGGTCCGGATCGAGCGCAGCGGGATTACTGACCTGCGACGCAACAATGCCTCTGGCCCAATCCGATTAGAGGACCGAGGGGCCACCAGACCCCGTAGGCGGGTCAAGTCGCGCCATTACCACGACCAGGACCAGATACCTCGGGCCAATTGCGACCGCCGTCCTGCGATGGAGAGGCAGAGGCAGAGGCCACGAGGGTGGCGGTGCCTGCAGGCCGACGAGGCCGATTGGTGATAGCCCCGCCAAAGGGGCGGTCTCGCACGCCACCGTACTCGAATGGATATAGAGGGGGACCACGTAGATTCATAGAACGTGGATACGTGGATACGTCGCTCCAGCGAGTAAATACCTCCGAACCGACCCGATCGTGGTCGCGGTCGCGATCCACCAGCGACAGACCCAAGTCAGCCGATCCCGTCCCAGTCAATCCCCGGCAAGCGAGACAAGGCTCGAGGTGGCAGGCAGGCAGGCAGCCGACCAACTCCAGGGCTTGCGCGGGCTGGGATTCCTATCATAGTTTCTATTCAAGTATGGGGGGAAAGCCCTTGGAATTTCTACAGGGTTTTTGCGGTGGGATTTGTGGGGATCCACCACGGATCCACCAGGGTTCTGTCACGTGACCGCAGCGGCAGCTTCGCTGCAGCAAGGTGGTGGCAGAGGTCGGTATGTAGTAAACCAACCGCGCGCCGGGCAGAGGGCATGGCGGTGGAGGGCGAGCAGGTCCATGGGTAAGAAGAGGGAGAGCTGGAGGCCCGGCGTAGACCGCGCGTACGTCGGCCCGGCTTTAGCGCCGACAGAGGAGGACAGATCTGGCGGAGGAGAATGGCAGCCCCGGCAGAGGAGAAGGACAGCGCCAGCGGAGAAGGACAGCCCCGGCAGAGGAGAAGGACAGCGCCAGCGGGAAAGGGCAATCCAGGCGGAGGAGAAGGGCAGCCCTGGCGGAGAAGGGCAGTCCTGGCGGAGAAGGACAGCCCCGGCGGAGGAGAATGGCAGCCCCGGCGGAGGAGAAGGACAGCGCCAGCGGAGAAGGGCAGCCCCGGCAGAGGAGAATGGCAGCCCCGGCGGAGGAGAAGGACAGCGCCAGCGGAAAAGGGCAGTCCAGGAGGAGGAGTTGGACAGCCCCGGCGGAGGAGAAGGGCAGCCCCGGCGGAGGAGAATGGCAGCCCGGCGGAGGAGAAGGACAGCGCCAGCGGAGAAGGGCAGCCCGGCGGAGAAGGGCAGTCCCGGCGGAGGAGAATGGCAGCCCCGGCGGAGGAGAAGGACAGCGCCAGCGGAAAACGGCAGCCCGGCGGAGAAGGGCAGCCCCGGCGGAGGAGAATAGAAGCCCCGGCGGAGGAGAAGGACAGCGCCAGCGGAAAAGGGCAGTCCAGGCGGAGGAGTTCGACAGCCCCGGCGGAGGAGAAGGACAGCGCCAGCGGAAAGGGGCAGCCCGGCGGAGAAGGGCAGCCCCGGCAGAGGAGAAGGACAGCGCCAGCGGAGAAGGGCAGTCCAGGCGGAGGAGAAGGGCAGCCCCGGCGGAGGAGAAGGGCAGTCTAGGCGGAGGAGAAGGGCAGCCCCGGCGGAGAAGGACAGCCCCGGCGGAGGAGAAGGGCAGCCCCGGCGGAGAAGGACAGCGCCAGCGGAAAAGGGCAGTCCAGGCGGAGAAGGGCAGCCCCGGCAGAGGAGAAGGACAGCTCCGACGTCGGCCGGCGCAAGGGTAGCCGACTGGTGAGGACGACTAGGTCGTCGACGGGCTGGTAGGTAGGTAGGTAGGGGGAGGGCGACTAGATCCATGGGTAAGGAGAGGAAGAGCCGGAGGCCCGGCGTAGACCGCGCGCATGCCGGCCCGGCTGCAGCGCCGATGGAGGAGGACAGCCCTGGCAGAGGAGAATAGTAGCCCCAGCGGAGGAGAAGGACAGCGCCAGCGGAAAAGGGCAGTCCAGGCCGAGGAGAAGAGCAGCCCCGGCGGAGGAGAAGGGTAGCCCCGGAGGAGGAGAAGGACAGCGCCAGCGGAAAAGGCCAGCCCCGGCAGAGGAGAATGACAGGCCTGGCCAAGAAAAAGGACAGCTCCGACGTCGGCCGGCGCGAGAGTGGCCGACTGGTGGAAGACGACTAGGTCGTCGACAGGCTGGCAGGTAGGTGGGTAGGGGGTGCCTCAAGAGCTCCCCCACCTCGCGCGGGCGGGCTCGAGTGTTGTGGCGGATGAGAAAAGCAACACCCTCCTGTCTACCCACTTCAGACGCCTCCAAGATGGCCGCCGGGACGCGATCAGGACCAGGTCGATCGACATATGGTGCGCCAGAGGGTGAGGAAGGTCCTTGGCACACGGCGCGCGGGCCTATCGCGCAAGAGGAGGACGACCTCTACGTCGGCCAGCTCAAAGGTAGGGCCGGTGTCCATCCGTCTATCCATAGGCTGCTCTGGCGGAGGGGGGGTGTCAGAGCCGAGGTCCAGCGTAAGCGGTGCCAGCAGACCGACTACAACGTGGCGGCGGAAGCTACCGTCCACGTTGGTTGGTCGGCCGGTCGGCCGGTCGGCTCGAGGGTGGGCAGTGGAGGGCGTGTCGAACCACAGACCAAGGCCCGAGCCGATCCGCACGCCACTTTGGGAGAACAGGCAGTCATCTCAATCGGGACCAAGGGGCGCCAGGGGTTTCCACGCGACCCGCCACCCGTCCGGCTCTAGGGCCGCAGTGGAGGGCTACTACCAGGAGCGGCCCCCAGGCCAAGCGCAGCCCGTCCGGGCCGGCCCGAGGGGTAGACCGGCAATCGGGCCCGGCCTTGGAGGACACGAGGGATTCAAGTTGCACGCCATCCAGCTCGAGGTAAAGATCTCGAGGTCGAGCGCAGCCCGTCCGGGTCGGCCCGGGGGACAGACCGGCAATCGGGCCCGGCCTTGGAGGACACGAGGGATTCAAGTTGCATGCCATGCAGCTCGAGGGAAAATCTCGAGGTCGAGCGCAGACCGTCCGGCCCGGCCCGAGGCTCGGTGTAGAGAGGCTAGCAGGCCCGCCTGACATGGGTCCCCAGCCATGACAGTCGCATGCTGTCCACCTCGAGAGTGGCATGGCGATCAAGAGCCAGGCCAGCCGGCCGCACCTGCGGGGGAGGGAGGTGGGCCGCACCGCGGCCGAACCGAGGATGAGAGCAGAGGGCGGCCAGCCCCGCCGCCGATAGAGGGCGGGGGCAGGGCGTGCCCATATAAGTCCACATCTCGCGCCCGGCCCGAGGTCTCTCAAGAGGCCTGATTGTCACCTGTCCCGGGGCAGCGATCCAACCCGCACTCCGTCTGGACCGAGGAGGCCGAACCGTCCGTACCGTAGACCCCGTCGAGGGGGAAAGGACCACTCGCGGGGGTTGGACGGTTGGCAATCGCCAACAAGGGAGCCCCGCGCGCCCGACTCGACGCGAGGAGGGTACCGAGGGCCACGAGTCGCGGTCGCCTTGATGACCCCACCCCGTCCGGCCTGAATAAACGAGCCACCCGTCCCGGACGTCAGAGCCCCCCCGGGTGACCAACCCGTGCCCCCAACGTCCGGTCCGAGCGTGGGCGGCAGAGGGGCCACCCACGCCAGACTATGCCGTCCATTGACTGGCCAGAATGGCCCGAGGGCGGCGGCGGTCGAGGGTCACGCCAGCAAGGCGTGGCCGCGGGGGGGGGGGCAGGTCTCTGAATTGATGACCGGCGCGAGGGCTGCGGCAGAGGGCCACCAGTCCCTGCCGTCAGACAGCCCTCACCCGATCCGGCCTGAGGCTGGGACACCAACCGCCCGCCAATCTGTCCGACTCGAGGGCTTCTGCCCTTGGTGGCGGCTGGGGAAGGCGGGGGTGCGTCGGAGCACGACGCAAATTGGCTCGAATGGCGCAATCAAACGTCATTTAAAGGTCGAGGCCGCAGACGATGCAGCGTGGCGGGGGCGGTCGTGGGGGTGGTACACGGAGGCGGCCGGCAGCGACAAAGGCCATTTGCAAGTCGAGATCGCAGACAATGCATCGAGGTGGGGGTGGTGGTACACGGGGTGGCAGCGGCCATCAAGGGCCAAACCGGCAGTCCGCCACTCTCGAGTTCTACTCGAGGTCTCGGCCACGTGGGGACATGTATACTGACAATCCACCGCAATCGGGGGGAGACCTTGAGCATGTCCACTGCCCCCCCCAATTGAGCACGAGATTTCTTGTACCAGGCAGTAAATGAGATTTCTCGTAGCTAGAATATGACCAGGCCGGGCTTCATGACCAGATAAGAGGACGTGTACGAAATGATTCCAGTCGACAGCGACAGACCAGCAACCCAAGTCTCCTTCCCCTGCTCCCCTGCTGTCTCTGCCCGGGCTCCCCCTCCATTAAGGCCCATTCCTCAGATATGGACCATGATCAAGTTATGTCACCCGAATAGCTCGCCAGAGCTGCAGCAGCTGTCCCCACGCAAACACGAGCGCCGGCAGTGTCTCTCCCCCCCGCCAAACGTTTGCCGTACTCCCGCATGTCAGGCTGGTCGGGCAAGCTCAAGCGACACCTAAAACTCAGAGGAGGACACACTTGCTTGACCTCTTGGACCCGCCCTCCTGAGGCCGGGGACGAGGGTTGAGCACAGCCCTGAGAACGAGTCAGCACACGCCAAACGAAGGCCAGACCCCGGGGTTGGCCAAGAGGCGCGAGCGAGCGACACACATACCGGATCGCCTCATCAAAGACCGTCTTGAGCCCCAGCTGAGTCAAGGCGGAGCACTCGAGAAACTTGACGGCGTTGATCGCCTTGGCGTACTGGAGTGCTCGGTCGTAGCTGATGACGTCCATTTGCTTCTGGCGCAGCGAAGCGATCGTGATCGGATCGTCCTTCAGGTCGAGCTTGGTGCCGACCAGGATGATGGGCACGTTGGGCGCATGGTGGGAGATCTCGGGTTCCCACTGGGCCAAGGGGTCAGCGGGGGGCAGGCCTGGGTGGCTGGGACGACTCACCTTGGACCGGACATTGTCAAAAGACGGCGGGCTGACGAGCGAGAAGCAGATCAGGAACACGTCGGTCTGGGGGTAGGACAGGGGCCGGAGCCGGTCGTAGTCCTCCTGGCCGGCCGTATCCCAGAGCTGCAGGTTGACGGGCCTGCCGTCGACGATGACCGAGGCGGTGTAGTTGTCGAAGCTGTTGGGCCGGCCGATTAGTGGGGGCGCGCGGGCGGAAGGGAGGCTGGACAAGGGAAGATTGTCTATACACTGTGGGAATGTACTCGCCGGGAAAGGCGTTGGTGGTGTAGGAAATGAGCATGCACGTCTGCCGCCGGGAGGTTGGTCAGTTTTCCGTGCGGCGGCCGGCGTCGGCGTCGACGCCGACGGCGATGCCCGGGGGAGCCGCGAGCCGCGAGCGGGGAGCTGTCCTCACCTTGCCGACCGCACCGTCGCCCGTGACCACACACTGGAGAGACAAAGCGGTCAGTAACAGCTCGAAGCGCGGCCAGGCGGGGAGCCGGGAGCTTGGGAGCTCGGGCGCTGGCGGTGGCTTGGGAGAGGGGCAGGGGAATACGCTACGTACCTTGATTGTCCGAACGCCACCGTTTTCCATCTTGCTGCTGGTGCTGGTGCTGGTGCTGGTGCTGCTGGTGCTGCTGCTGGTGCGTGCTCCGAGAGAGCTAGCTGGCAGAGGTGGAGGCGGCCGCGGAAAAAAAGCGGCAGAAAGAAAGCGGTCAAAGAAGATCCGACAGAAACAACTCGACTCGGCAACTGGCAATTTGCTGGTCGGCCTGAGGGACAAGGAGAGGGAGGGCCCAAGAAAAAAGGCCGGAAGACGTCAAGAACAAGAGAAAAAGGCAGGAGCGCTTGGATGGGCGCTGGCGAGGAAGCCACGACCTGGGCGGCGGCGGCGGTGGGGGAAGGAGAGGACGAAGCGGACGACCTTGATTCCGGACCTGGCAGGTGCGATCGACGTTGGTGGGAGGGGGCGTCGCCGCCGGGCTGCGGCAGGCAGGACAAGCCGTGCGTCGCGCTGCCACACAGCTGCAGGACTGGCTTTGGCAAGATCGAGCTTGGCGGCACGGCGGCAAAAACGAACCAGCCAGCGGGTGCTGGCAGCGGGTACAACGGGGCAGGCGGCAGGCCGGTAGGCAGGCGGTCAGGTCCTTCCTTGAGGAGAAAAAGGTGGGCGCTGGGGTCGGGATCCGGCAAGGCCAGCCAGCCAGCCTGGCTCTCGGTGCGCTCTGCCGCCTCCTCCCGCCCCGCTTGGAGACACAATTAACAAAAGCGTAGATGCTGTGAGATATGGCGGCCGCCAGACAAAAAGACCTGCAACCCTGCCGGGCAGCCAGCCCGCCAGCTGGCCATCTGCCTCCTGCTCGGCTGCTGGCTTGACTCTTGACTGGAAAGACAGCCGTCTGTCCCACGGGCCAGGGTGCCGTGGCGCTGCGGCGTCCCGGCGCGCCCCCCTGCGGATTGGACGCGCTGGGTGCGTCAGGGTGCGACGGGGGGAGCATCACAGCCAGTCGTCGCAGGTTGGCCAGGTCAGGCATTGCTGTCAGGACTCGTAATGCACTGCATTGATATTAATTTCGCCATCAAGACGCTGGCGTGGTCTGACCATGCCGCGCCGGATGCACAAGCCGATTCGTCATTTGCGGCATGCTGGACAGCTGCCGCACTGGTGATTTTGTAAAATGAGATCATGTTTGTGCGCTGCACTATTGCCGTGTGCTACCTGCTGCCGTGCGCCACCCTCCTGCCGACTCGGCTTTGCTCGGCAGTCTGGACCTCGGCTGGTTCGGCGGGGGAGCGCAGCTGATGGGAGATGGTGCTTACCTCAAGTCCCTACAGGCCATTGCGCATCAAGGGACATGAGCCCACTGATTGATTCCGACAAGGCTGGCCCGAAAAGAGAAAGGAAAAGAGACAGGAAAAGAAATTGTTGGCGGGCAGTTGTTGGCGGGCAGTTGTTGGCGGCCTGTTGTTGGTGGGCTGTTGCTGGTGGGCAGTTGCTGGCGGGCTGTTATTGGCAGGCTCGTGGTCCCAGACAGGATCGCGAGCTCAACCGCGTCGGCCATTCCGGGCTTGGCATGATGCGATTGGCGTCGTCGGGTCCCGGCGCCCCCCCCCGGCTCCCCATGTAGCAAAATATATTGTCCCTTTTCCCTCCTCCCCACTGCCAAAAGAGGCAGCAGTTGCCGGCAAGCTGGGTGGTCGGCTGGGTGGCTGGGTGGCCGGCTGGCGGGCTGAGTGGCCGGCTGGGTGGCTGGCTGGCTTCAAGATCACCAAGTTCCAAGCTGGCCAATTACATAAGCCTGCTCGGACTCTGGATAGCCCTAACCCCGCGCCACAGACCTCCCTCCCTTTCTCTCTTTTCTTCTTTCTCCCCCACCGATTCCAGTCATCAGCCTTGTCCTCATCCTCATCATCGGCATCCCCATCATCGGCATCCCCATCATCGGCATCCCCATCCTCTGCATCCCCATCATCGGCCTCCTCATCATCATCAAGAGTGGGCTGCCGCCACCATGGCCCAGAGCCCCAGCTCGACGGCCCAGCATCCGCCTCCGACCGCGCTGCCCCGGTCGGACGCGATGCAGCAGCAGACTCCGCGCCGCGCCCTCAACCGGTCCGCGCAGGCGGCGCTGGCCAGCCCGTTTGGCCCGCGCCAGATGACGCAGCCCGGTCTCTTGGCCGGGCCCGCCGCCGCCGCCATCATCACCCCGCACGCCAAGGCTGCCCTGAGGGACCTGGAGCGCCGGCGCGACGGCGAGACCGGAGGCGCCGCCGACCTGGCCGGACGCAAGCGCCGCCACGGATAGACCGGACGAAGATGGACTTGTTCGACTAGATAATGAGACACAATCAGCATTTCGCATTATTA
>JAOYNC020128308.1:0-24912 GCA_025802115.2 Bertia moriformis
GGTCGTGGCCGTGGTCGTGGTAGCGGTCGCGGCGGCGGCGGCGGCGGCGGCGGCGACTGCGGCTCATGTTGCTGCTGTTCCTCCCGGTCCTCCTGCTGCTGTTCATGTTGTTCGCCGACCTCAACTAGCTCGGCATCGCGATACCACTTGCGCCGCCTGGTCCACTTGCCCCACCCATCGACCCCTCTTCGTCCATTCAGCCACTGGTCCGGATCGTTAGTGCGAGGCAGTCCTCTCCCTCTCTGCCAGGATGGACAGAGGGACAGGGTGGCATTGCGTACCTTGTTGTCATAGTAGATCCAGCCCAGCTTCCCGGCCTCTCCATCGTAGTCGACGGCGCCATCCCCCCCCCCTCCACCGGCATCCTCAATCGGGACCCCGTCAACCCTCCATCGGGACCCGGCCACCCATCTCCACCGGCTGCTGCCGCCGTCAACCTCGGGCAGCTCGAAGTCGTCCTTGGCCGGGACCGCGTTGTTGTGCTCGTCCGTCCAGGCGGCGCGCTCGTACCCGAGCAGGTTGGCGGTCCACCCCAGCACCACCCACCGCCGCTGGTTCTCGTAGATGATAAAGGTGAACCTGACGCCGGCATCCTTCCCGCTGCCGATGGTGTGATGGTGAGTCAGCAGCTTCTTTCTGCCGCCGGTCGAATGCGAGTCCGGCTTGGAAACGCTGGTCTGGACGCGGGCCGAGCCAGGGGGGGCCGCATCGGCCGCGGCCGGCGGCATCGGCCCCTCAAACGTGAGGCCGGTGATCAGAGCCGAGACCCGGCGGATGGTGGCGCTGCGCCAGAGGATCTCGCGGGCGACTCGCATGGCGCGCGCGTGCCAGGTCAGGATGACGGTGCCGACCACGATCGCGACCCGGCGCGTGGTGATGATCCGCAGCGGCGGCAGCGTGAGCGCGATCCAGAACGGAGTGCAGAGGAGGATGCGGATAAACAGGGTGACGAGGGCGGGCCGGGTCGTGGCCGAGGTGGGGGTTCGCTGCGTGGACAAGAAGTCGGTCAGCTCGAGCAGCGGCTCGAGCAGGATGTTGCATCTCGCCGTCAGCTCTCTGAGTGTCTCGACGATCTCGTCCAGGGTCTTCTGGTGCCGCGTGTTGGTGGCCTCGGCGCTCTGCGCCCGCTGGTGGCCGGAGCCGGCCTTGGAGCCGGCCGCGGTTCCGGTGCCGGCGTTCCTCTCGGCCCGCTTCGCATCGGGGGATCCGCTGCCGGTGCCGCCGGTGCCGCCGGCCGCCTGGCCGCCGCCGCCGCCGCCGGATTCCTTCCCGGCCGGCTCAGTCCAGCCGCTGCTGCTCAGGGGACTGAACCGCCGCCCATACATGCCCAGGATGAGGCCGGCGACCGCGAGGATCGGGGCCGCGAGCCGAACCAGCAGGTCGCCATACAGGACGACGGCCCAAAAGGCAGCCACGATCAGGAAACTCTCCCAGCCATCGGCCGTCGTCCAGGTCAGGAGGCCGACCAGCCGGTTGAGGGGCAGCAGGAATGGGTGCGAGTACGCGAGCGCGCGGGTGATCTGCGGGGGGGTCGCGAGCAGCAGCGGCGATTTCTGATGAACCAGAATCGTGGACCGGCGCTTGGACGCCCTCGCGGCCTGCGAATAGGACGAGGACGGCGAGAACACGGCGTGGGTGGGGGGGGGCGAGATGCCGGCCAGAGAGTCGAATCCGGCGTGGCCGCTCGACTCGTCGGCTGCGGCTTCGCTGCTGCCGGCAGCGCGAAATGATATCTTGGGGGTCGACATGTCGGTCAGGAATGGGGGGTCCTGAGTATTTGGATGGGCAGGATGTCAGTCACGGACGGCATGGGGCCTGGGGCCACCACTTTTGTTTGATGACGAGTGTATGGGGGGGGACCGAGCTGCTTGCCGGCTGGTCTGCTCCAGGGTAGAGGGAGGGGCCGGCCAGGTGACGTCAAAGAAAACCAATGCCAGCAGCGGCCGCGGCGGTGGCGGCCTGCAGCAGCCGAACTCACTCAGAGGGGGAGCTCAACGAGTTCCAAACCCAACAGCCGAGAAAGAAGCAAAATTACGGCGGAAAATGGTCCACGACGCGAAATGGGGAGGCCACAGTTCCAACTTACAAATGCAGCCATCTATCTGTTCCGGCCCGGGCACTTCTCTCCGGTTCGCTCGACCCCTCTGATGCTGCCCTCGTCGGCCTGGCCGCCTGCCTGCACACCCGGTCGGTCCGAGTCGGTTGTCGGCCCGCAGTCGCCGCAACAGGTGGCTTTTTTTTTGTTCCGCCCGAATCGGGTTGCGAAAAGCCAGCGCAGGACCAATCGGCGCCTGCGCGCGCGCCCGGTGAGAATGCGAGCGAGGGTGCGTATAACGACTGCTTGTGCAGCTGCAAGGCGACTCTATTGGCGATACCGTGTGTCCGATATGTCCGATAGGGTGGGGGATGCCAAGGAGGGCGCTTGCATGTGATCTCGAGAGCAACCGTCACAGTTTATCTTGGCTCCAGAGGGGAGATGAGCGGGCTCCGAGCCGGCAAGACAGGCGATCAAGACCAGGACTGGAATGTGAGTTGGGGGGGGCTCAATTGACCATGTATTATCATCATACAATAATAGCCAGCGAGGACGTGGCGTGCGCGGGAGCAGGCAGCAGGGCGGCAGCCAAGTAGTCAAGTCGGTCCGTCAGTCAGGCTGGGAGATTCTGAGCCTGACCAGGCGCGCGAGTACGCGCCATCTGCTGGTCCTGTCGCTCGCCCGCTCTCCCTTCCTTGCCTGTCGGCCGGGCTTTCGCGATGGCGATTAGTCGGTCTGGCGGATGAAGCCTGCTGACCCTGGCACGTGTAATCGAGGGATGCAGGAACGAGCTGGTACCGCTTCTACTGACGGTAGCCGTTGGATCTGAGGGCAGGAGAGAGGGTCTGCGGAGACAAGACAGGGCGACAGTAAACTTGTCGAGGGAGAAACAAACAGTCGTGGTTCGGCCTCGACCTGATAGACTGGCTGCCGAGACCTTTTTCGATTCGAGGTCAGCGAGTACTTACTCCCTTTGTCGTACGCGGGATGGGATCACGTGCGACTCGTTCACCTCGGCATCCCTGTGGTCTGGAGAGCGAGAAAATCAACCATTTCCAACCCTGCAGCTAAGAAATGTAATTAATTAATGCTACATAAGAGATTGACGGTGACCGCCAACTATTGCCACAAATACTAAAGCCCCTCCGGAATGGCAAAGGGATCAAACTCGCACCCCACCCTGCTGCCCTCACCTGTCAACTCCGTACGTCTCCACCAGATCTTCCAAAACACTGAGAGATCACAAAGGAAATATCACTTCGGCCCCTTCTCCACCCCCCGATCAATTCCCGACCCAATGCTCGGCCTATCCCCCCCCGACTAGACCACGTGCGGCATCACCACCCGGACTCCCCGGCTGCCGACCCGGACCCGCGGCGCCACCATGTCGTGGTCGTATTTGACATCCTCGACTCCGGTCTCGAACAGCTCCATCTGGGGCCACACCCGGAACGCCATGGCTGCGATGATGTGGTAGATCTCGCACAGGGCCAGACTGGAAGCGTCAGGTTAGCGAGGCCGATCCGAGCCGAGCACCCCCTCGGTCCCTCTAGCCGACGACCATTCAGCACCGGAAGAGACTCACTTCATGCCCATGCACTCCCGCGAGCCCCTCGAAAAGGCGGTAAACCCCTTTGCCGCCGTGCGGTTCCGGTTGCCGTCCTCGTCCGTCCACCGCTCGGGAATGAACTCGTGCGAGTTCGGGAAGATGTTCTCGTCGTGGTGGTTCAGCCCGGTGGAGGCGCCGATCGCCGTGTTGGGCGGGATGATGTACTCGTAGTCACGGCCGAGGTACTGGCCCTTGTAGTACAGCGTCTCCTCGGGCGCGATCCGGGGGCTGCGGATCGTCTCGCCGTACGAGAGCCGCAGCCCCTCCATCACGATTCCGTACAGATACGGCTTCTTCTCGAGCGCGACCCAGGAGGTGAGCTCGGCCGGGTCCATGGCCGAGAGCTCGGCCTGCAGCCTCTCGAGAATGTCGGGCCGCGAGAGCATGTAGTACGTGATGACGGTGAGAGTCCACTGCGGCGGGGTGGATCAGTCGGCCGGCCGGAATAACGGTCCGGGAGAAGAAGATTCTGGCCCGGCAGCGGGTCAAGAACCAGGGCACTTACCGCCGTCGTCTCGGTGCCAGCTGCCGTGATGGAGAATCCCTCCGCAGTGAGGCGGTACACGCTCTTGTCGGCCTCCGCCATGGACGAGTCCAGCAGGTTGCTGAAGATGGTGGGGCGCGGGGGCACCACCCCGGCGGCGTGGTCCTGCTTCGCCTTGGCGATCCTCGACGGCATGAACACGTACAGCTCGTCCATCAGCATGCGCATGCCGCCGCTCATGAACCGGAGCAGGAAGGGCGCCGCCACGCTGAGCCCGCGCGCGATCGGGAAGAACCGGAACAGATACGTGGTCTCGACCAGGGCGGTGAAGGCCTCGCGGAAGCTTGGGTCCCACGACTCTTGCGCGAGGTGGCCCATTGGGTAGTTGAAGCAGTAAGACGAGATCATATCAGTGGTCAGGCAGCTGAAGGCGGTGGTGATGTTGAATGGTTCGCCCTTGGTAGGGTTTCCTGGAGGGGGGCATCAGTTAGCCATGGCCCGGCCGGCAGTGGGAGGAGAGGGGGAGAGGGGGACAAGAGATGAGATGAGAAAATGAGGGCAGGGGAGAAGAGGAGAGGAGGGGAAAGGAGGGGAGCAGAGGACAGGGAAAGAGATATGAGATAAGGAGAGATAAGAGGCGAGGAGAGCACACGCACGTATCAGCTTGGCGCAGAGGTCATCGACAAATACCCGCAGCTCCGGCTCCAGCTTGCTGATCTGCCCCCGGGAAAAGAACCGGCTGAGCGGGCCGCGGAGGGCGCGGTGCCGGTCGTGCGTGACCGCGCCAAAGGCCGAGTGCCGGTTGATCCCGGCGATAAAGCCGAGGTAGTGGAGCTGCTTGTCCCGCTTCCGGTTGCCATGCGTATATATCTCGTCCATGAATGACACGTCGATGCAGTGCAGCTCCTCGGGGCCAATCCGGACGATGGGGCCTGTGTCATACCATCCGTTAGCGTGCTCTGCTCTGCCGGATATCACCAGGATCGGGGTTGAACCCCTGGGTGGCATGGCCGCGCGCGTCCGTGCCCACCCTGCCTGATCATCATCGTCGCACAGCAAACTGACCGTACTGCTCGTGCAACTCCTTGATCTTGTGTGTGTAGCGTCCGCGGAGCCAAAAGTCATAGTAGAACTCGTACAGCAGCGTCAAGGCCGCGAGCCGGGGTCCAGGGATGTGGCTCAGCGGGTGCAGGGGCGAGAGCCTGTACAGGTACCTGGCCAGCTTCAGCGCGATGAGAAGGCCAATCAGCCGGAGCAGGTTCTCGGCTGTCAGGACCCCATCGAGGACCTCGATGTTCAGGATCGGGGCAACCATGGTGGAGGACAAGCGGAACCAGGTCGGGCGACGGAGAGACAGCGATAGAGCGGGAGGAAGATAGAGAGACAAGGGTCCGGCGGGAGAACAGTATGGCAGCAAGGAGGGAAGTCGGTAACGAAGACGAAGAGAAGCAACAGGGGAGAGGATGGGGAGAAGAAGAAGGCCGCCTGCCACGTGGGAAAAAAGCCCGAGGTGGGAGAGGGGGCTTGATATGGGACAGGCAGGACGAGTCGGGAGGACCATGTGCCCCCTATTTAGGATCTCTCTTCCCGTCCACGCAGGGGATCTTCATTGCGGCAGAAAAGGGAGGCCACAAAAGGGAGAGCAAGAGAGGGGGCTCGGCTCCTATCTCGGCTGCCACCCCCTCCCCCCCCTATCCTGCAGTCTTGACTAGACACGGCATTGAGCGCAAAGTGACGGACGCGGCCGCACATGTCAGTCAGTCGCTCCGCCCAGGCGTGGCGCCGCCGCCGGGGGGCGCGGGCGCCGTCCGTCTCCACGTTCCCGCTCCTCGGTTGGCCTTGCTTTGAATTTCCCTCAAAAGACCCCGGCATGAGGATGCGGCACCACGTAGACGACGAGAGCGCCCGTCCCATCATGCTCATGTGGTGGATAGCGCCACCTCGTCATCTCACAGGCGCAAAGCAGCAGGGATGGGGGGGAGTGGCCTCTGCCGTGTGGCACGCCGAGCGCGCGCCACCGCGGTACCCGCGCGCCTGCCGGAGCCAGGCCGCATGGAAAGCAGCCCTGCTGCAGAGAACAGCAGCAGCATTCGAGCCGAGCGCTCGAAAAAAAGGCCATGGCCCGCGGGTGGGCAGAACGGGAAGAGTTTCTAGGAAGAAGGAGAAAGAGCTGAAACAAGAAAAGCGAGGGTCGGTATAGCAGCTGCAGCTGATAGCAGCAGGGCGGACGGTGGGACTGCCACCTGCCCCGGGACCGACAGCTTCCCCGGCTGGGACGGAAAGTGCGCACCAGGACCAGGGTCCCGGACCTGATCTCCCCTGTCGCCGACCCGTGGGTTGCCGGGTTTGGGAGCGAGGTGGGCCTCTTCTCTTGGCGTTCAAGTCCACGCGAGGGTGGGGGGCCGCGCCCATTAGGAGCCAGGTGGTAGAAATTCGTGGTTCGACGGCGCGATGCAACCCCGTCGGGGAGCAGGGAGGGGAACAGGAGGATGAGCGGTGCCAGATGAATCCTAGGCAATAAAATCCCGCCCCTCCCCCACCCACCCACCACCACGTAGCTAGCCAGCTACGTGAATGCACTATTCCGGGTACCAATTTCTTGTCCTTGCTCGTCGCCATGTGGCTATCTGCCTCGCGTTGTGTTCATGCCTCCGGCTCAGGAGGTAAAGACACCTGCCTGCTCCTTGACCGTCAGGTGGTTTTCATGCATGACCACGTGGTGGGCGGGAAGAAGCCGGCCCTGTGTCTTGGTTAAACGGCAACCAGGACGAGAATCAGGCGGGGGGAAGCACAAGTCCAGGACGCCGCCCGTGGGCTCCTCGGGGTTCGGGATCCGGTCCGGGGACCGCCCCAGCGAGTGGATACGATAATGAACTGCATGCTGAATATGGTTGGAAATGCTCGCCCCATGTTTCTTGGGGCCGCAGCTGGCCAACAGCCAACAGTTTGGACATTGACCGGACGTTCTTCTGTAGCCCAGAGTGTTGGCACCAATGTCTGCTGTAACGGTGGCCAGGAAGAATAGGGGAAGGGGGGAGGGGGCGAGGCGTTCATCTCAAACCGCCCACCTACCGCCAACAGACGGCATCCACGGCCGCGAGGGTTCAATCTACCGCGACAAGATGCACCTCTGGCAATCATTGGCCCCAGGCCCCCATCTGCCGGTGCGCCACCCACATCACTGACCGTCGCCGTCGGGAGAACGGTTGTCCGGGGACAGAGGGGACAGGGCCCCCTGATCACACCGCCTGCCGAACACGCATGAGTCCGACCATCAGCCGCACGGTGGTTCTCTGAAATGAGCACGCAGCGGCAGGAAACGGGATGGAATAGGGGGTCCGATCCAGACGGGCTCTCTCGACGAAACTAGGGGGACGGGAACGGCTCCTGCTCGCCGCTCGCTGCTGCTGATGACCTCACGTGGTGGTGCGAGCGTCACATGTAGGAAGCGGGCCGGGCTTGGTGGCGGGCTGGGTGACACCTGCGCGCCTACGCGGCATTTCCGTCCGCGCGAGCCGTGTTGTCTTCGTGCTGCAGGTGGCCCAGAAGAGAAGTTGGTGATGGCGGGATGGCGGGATGGCGGTTGGTCTGGCGGTGGCCCGTGTGCGGCGTGCGGCGTGCAGCGTGCGGCGTGACGGGTCCGAGCGGAGAAGGGCTAGCTAAATAAACGAGACCAGGCCCCCTCTCCCCAGTCTAGTCGGCCCGCCAAGAATTTCTCCCGCAGACGACAAGATATTCCAAACGCTCCCTGGCTGCTTTCTTCGTGGGCGCGGGCGGGGTGGCATCGCCCCGCTTTTGGTGGGATTCGTTCCCTTGCAGGGCATGGCCCGTGGTATGGTCCAGGGCCAGGAATACTCTGCCCACGAGGCGACGCACTGTCGCCGGCAGTGCCTCCGGATGACCCGACGGGCCGCGGGCGGGCTTGCGGGCGGACCACACACGGGTCGGCGAATTGAGGGCCGAGGAGAGGGGGCATCGCCCGCAGGCGAGGGGAGCGTTCTGTCTTGGTCTTGGAACCGGAACTGTGTCAGGGCGGTGGTACGCGTCTGCAGCGAGCGGGAGAAGGAGAAGGCCGGGGGGTATGGTAGCGAAATGGCGAGAGATGGGAGGGGACGGGCGTTGAACTGGGCCCCGGCGGACAAGGGACAGGAGAAATGTTCATATTAATAATCGAAAACACGAGCGTCCGGAGCGAGGCTGTATCTAGCCTAGCCACTGTCCGAATTGACCAGCTCTCAGCTGTGCTCAACGGCCGCCGGTCTTACCCATGTTTCAGCCCCGACGAGAACCTGCCATCCTCATCGAGGATCTTTCTTCAGGAGCTGTCCTTTGATCGGGAGAGCGGAAGAAGAGAAGGAGGCGGCTTGCTCAGAGCAGGCCTCGCATCGGTGTTTATTCCATTGCTTTTTCTGCTAATCCGATCTTGCCTCTTTGAATCTGAGCTTTTTCCGACCCGAGTGCCTGGAGGGGTCCAGTTCCACCCCTCCCTCGGCCCCCCCCCAGCATCCATCGAACGAGTCTCTCTCCCCTCTCCCGGCAGTGCTGGGTGAGCACTGCCTAATGGAGATTTCGGTCCGGCGACTAACCAACCCACCCCGGTCAGGCATCAGCCGGCGGCCAGCCAGCCAGCGAAAACCCACCGGTTCTCTATCTCTCTCTCGCGCGCGGGCGCGAGCGTCAGAGATGGGCAAAGCTATCGTCGTTTAATCTTGTGTGGCCCAGCCGGGGAAAAGGGGCCTCGAGCAGCAACCACCGTGCCGGCATATCCGATACGGAAAGAAAGACGCTGCTGCCGCTGCCGGCCGTGATTCGGCCGGCCGAGATTTGCTGCTCTAGCGTCGGTCGCTAAAACTTGCCCCTCTCCGCCCGCCCGTGAAGCAGAGGGCGGCGGAGATGATGACTGAACTGGCAGAAATTGTTGTCTGGTCGAGCCGCTGCCGAGTGTGTTTATCGCCGTGTTTCGAAGCCGCTGATCAGTCGACGAGGCCTACTGCCTGCTGCTGCTTCGCCGAGGGCCGAGACGCCGACGGGGCGTGGGCGTGTGCGCAAGGTCCGGCTTGGCTTGGACCCGCAGGGCCCGGCAGGATCCGACAGGACTTGTGTCCGAAAATCGCCCACGCTCTTTCCGGATCACTATCGGGCACGCAGAAAGCTGGGCTGGCCGCGATCTACGATCGCACACAAAACGACCTCATCGGCCACCGGCCCCCTTTCTTCATGGAGTTATCGCGAGCCATGTCAATGCTTGCCTGCCTGCCTGCCCTGATCATTGCAAGGGACTGACTGCGCACAGCAGGTTCGCGTAAATTGCACCCGAGTGCCCCCCGGCCGTCGCGAGAACGTAGCAGCAGGATAACATGGATCGCCACGGCCCCCGTCTCCTACACCATCCAGGTCCCAGACTCAGCCGTGATTTCTGCCCGCGCCCGGGCAGGCTAGTCTTGGTCTTGCGCGCCCGCGCCGCCCGCATTGACGAAACATCACGTTTACCTATAGCCAAGGTGAGCATGGTGAGCATGGTGAGCATGAGCATGGCGAGGATGAGCATGGTCGACCTCCGTTTCCCCACTCAGCGACGCGGGCGGACGGACAGGAAAGGCCGAGCATCTCTGCGTGCTCGCGGTCCCCTTCCGCCGCCGCCGCCGCCGCCCCCTGGCCTGGCTCGGGCGTCATCGTCCCAAGCCCCATCCCTCTCGAACGAGGGAGGGCGCCAGCCAAAACGAGACGAGAGCGGGAGAGCCGTGCCGACCAGGTCCGGGTCTGGACATGTGGCCCGTGTCTTCCCCTCCTCCCAGCCCCTCTTCATTTTTGTCCGTCCGCGCCCGCGGCTTCTTCCTTAACCTGCTCTTCTTCCTTCTCCCCTCCCCGACTCCACATATACTTCCTCCCCGACTCCACATATACTCCCCCCTGGACAGCAACGCAGCGTACTCCCTCCGCTCGTGGCGATACTACCCCGATATCAGACAGGGTGACGGAGCTGTCCCTGACTTTCCGGCCGATTTTGGCGATCCCAAGTCCGGGGGGGAGGGGGGCAAGTTCTCCCCCTCAAAGCTGAAAATCCCTATAAAGCCGTTGCGGGAACCCGTCGTCCTTCTCTGGTCCCTGCCCCTGTCATTACTCGCTCTGGTTCGCCCTGTGGTTCGCCTCTGCCGAAAGTCCAACCTATCCACCTCTCTTCTTCCCGTCTTTTGAGCCGGGCCCCGCTTGCGCTCGCTTCTTGCGGCCTGCGCCTTGCGCCTTGGTCCTCCTGTACTCCCTCGGCGGCCGCATCACCTTCGCATCAGCCCCCCCCCGACCCCCGACCCCCACACCCCGATCCCCGAGATGGCGGCATCGGCGACAGCGACGCCCAAGTTCACCCTCAACTGGACGTACATGCGGCCCAAGCCAGATGTGTTGGCGTACCTCGCCGTCAACACCATCCTGGGCGTCATCCTCGTGCCGGTCATCACTGGCCGGATCCTCTCCAGGCTCCGGTTCGGGGCCGGCCTCGGATGGGACGACTTTCTGGTCCTCGCCGCTGTGGTTCGTGCCTTGTTTGATGCTCATCTGCAGCAGCCCGGGGACGCGCACTGACCGCTTCTGATTCTTCCTTCTAGCCGCTCGCAGTCGGCATGCTGATAATCCAGGGAATGTGTAAGTGGGATAGTCCAATCAACGGCGGAAAGGATAGAAAGAAGCTGAACAGATGACACGCTGACACGCCCCAGGGAGCACGATGGGATCCAGCTACGAAGTCGAGGAGGCGTACGCGAACCTGAACCTCATCCTGGTGCTCACCTTCACGTTCCAGCTCCTGATCGTGGTCGCGCTCGGGCTCGTCAAGGCCAGCATGGTGTGCTTCTACCTGCGGGTCTTCCGGGGTGCGTGGATGAAGTGGACGTCGCTGGTGTGCCTGGCCTTCATCGCCGTCTGGTCGGCTGCATTCTTCTTCGGCATCATCTTCATATGCAGCCCGGTGGCCGGGTCGTGGGACCGCACCCTGCCCAATATCCAGTGCGGCGACCAGATCAAGCTGCTCAAGGGCCTGGTGACGAGCAACATCCTCGTCGACCTCATGGTCATGTCGCTGCCCATCTACAGTCAGTCCTGCGTCTCGGGTCTTGTCTTGGCCGCGTCGGCTAACCGTCTCATGCAGCGGTCTGGAATCTGCAGATGCGGCTGACCGACAAGCTCGGGGTGATCGCCTGTTTCCTAATTGCTATCGTCATCACGATCGCGTCCATCTTCCGGCTCGTGTACGTGTCGACGATAGACATCATTGGCAATCTGACCCAGACCATGTCGATCAGCGCCTTCCTGGGCGCGTTCGAGCCGCTGCTGGCCCTCATCTGCGTCAGCCTGCCGATGCTGCGGCCGTTCTACATCAACTATCGCAAGGGCCAGCAAGGGTCGGTGAACCAGCCGTCGCGGGCGGACAACTACGGCACCAACGGCATGATGAAGCTGTCCAACAGCCGCGACGTCGAGGACGGCACGGCCAAGAGCCAGACCCGCGTCACGACCCGGAACCGGTCGGGCAACAACGACGTCGAGCTCGACGAGATGTCGGACGGGCCGGCCGAGAAGGCCGACTCGAAGGAAAACCTGACCAGCGCGGCACCGGGGATCACGGTCAGCAAGAAGTGGGAGGTTCAGGTGGTGTAGAGCAGCAGACCGCCGACCGGGCGCGGTTGGTGGTCGTGCCTTACCGTACTGGCCCCCCTGCCGGTGTCGTGCACGCAGCCTATGCGGCCGGAATGTTCTGGCATTATGTATCTTTTGTTTTGTATAATTTGGGACGCGGCGGCCATGTACATATGGGACCGCTGGGCCATAATCTTGTATAGTATTTGAGACTCAGGAACAGGCTGGTTTTTAGTTGCAGGCATTCCGGCAATTGGGGTTGCCAGCCGGCTCCTGTATGCAATGCCCGTTGAGCAGAGTGGATTCTCACTTGAGGCGGAGCCAATCCATATATATATGACAGCAGGTTTGCTACACAACTCCATTGGCTGGGACTTGCTCGCACTTGCTGGGGGAGAGCGTCGACGGCGATAGTTCACATCACTCCACAATTTCCATCCTTGAATCGCTGCGCGTCCCACACTCCGGACTCGAGTGCCGCGGAGCTGCGAGCGGTATGTGGCTTGCTCGGCGAGAGGGGCGCCTCTACCACGTCCCCCTGATTGGCGACGAGCGCGGCACTCGCCTGACTCTACCAAGCCGCGCTTCTGGCCAACCGGCATCCCGCACTCCCCCGATATGCTGATACTCCCCAGATATGCGATACTCCCCTGACATCCTGGTATAATCTGCTCTGCGTTTTCAATCATTGGTGCAGCAGCAGCAGCTGGCCTGGCCGTCCTCCCGTCTATCGGTCGTCGCCATCACAGGCTGCGACGTCACTCTTCCGAGGTGGCCGAGATGCCGAGGCTCCATTCAGAATCCTCGCTGCCATTGCGGGCCGGTTCCTTTCTCCAGTCTGTGAGGTAAAAATAAGAATGACCAGAATACAACCCTCCATGTGACGAAAGTCCCGTGCGTGTGTGTGTGTGTGTGTTACTTTACCGCCGTTATCTGTCAATGATCTGGATATCGAGCGGCAATCCTCTGCGGCGGGACTTTGGATTGAGCTGTCGTCTCCTTGCGGACGTGACACACAGATTTGCAGACGCGGCAACGCGGTGGCGGCAGTTCATACAGGGCTCCTTCAGCTGGCGCCCCCAAGGGGGCCTGCCGTGTCGCACCCTTCCCGTGTGCGGTCCTTTCCGGTTTCCCGTTTGGTGGGAGTGGAGTGCTGAGGCGTGCCGCGTTCGCCTGATACCTGGGCACGAGGCCCACTCACACCTTTTCCCATCACTTCCATCCTGCGCCCCTTGCTTTTTTCTTCCCCCTGCCCACCCCGCCAGTGTTATTTCGCTTCTGTCTCATTTCTCGAACACGCATGTGGCAGGCATGCCTCACCGCCACTTGGGTGGGCGGGCGACGGTATCTGCGGCGGGGGATGATTTCCTTGAACTGTGTTTGTCGTGGTCAACTGCCTACACGGCTTCCAGACTGACGAGGGTGTAAAATGAACACTATGCTGAAGCCCCTGGCCTCTCTGGTCATCGGGCTTCTCTGTGTCGTAGGTAAGGGTCATCTCAGGGCCGGCCACGGCTCTCACGGCATCGGAAAGGAGGGAGGGGGACCCGGGAGGAAGGGGCTGCGCAGACTTTCATTTACCACCTCGCCACCACTTGCCTTCTGGATGAGTGGCCAGCCAGAGGTTACGGATCGGTTACAGTCATTCATTTCCTCCGGCGGGCTCTGGCTCGCTCGGCCACTTCCTCTACCGAGCGGGATCAAGCCCCGGCTCGGCCACGCCCCAGCCCATCTCCGAACTCTGTTGTCTCTATCGGTCCGGCCACGTGGCCCTAGCCCTGCGATAGACCGGAGCAGAAGGATGCAGCATGTCCATCTGGCCGCGCCCCATCATGATGACTTTTTGATTTTTTCTGCCTCGATGTGGCCTTCCGTGGGTAGGCTCCCTCGACCACAAATGTTTCAAGGGAGGGCGCGGCTTGATTCTCGCAGGCGGCTTGACTGGCCATGTGCATGCATGGTCTCCTCATCCAGCTCGCGCTTTGGGGTGGAATACCCTTTCCTCGATGTATGTAGAGGGCGGCGGCGGCGACGGGAATGCCGGGTTTTGATACTGACCCGACCTCGTAGGGTCTGCGGCGCAGCAACATATCTGGCGGTGGGTATGGATCGGCGCCGGCAGCAGGGTGCGTGGAGCCGAGGGGTCCGGTCCACGCCCTCCGCTCCGTGCGGGCTCCGTGTTGATTTTGGCCGGCAGACCCGGCGTGGACACCTCGACATGCGGGCCAGTCAGCGGCTTGACAGCAGGGCCGGGGATGTAAAGACGTAGAGGGGGGGGCTGTGGTGGAAACATCTTGTTCAGGCCTCGGTAGTCCAGCACAGGAGGCTTACTACGAGTTGAGCCATGATTCAGTAGCTGCGAGTGGGCCACGCAGCAGGGCTCGGTTGCGGTGGTCCGTGGCGGGCCGCCGTCAGCACGGCGAAGCGAGGCTCGAGAGCGAGAGCGAGAGCCGGGCGCCCGGTCGGGGTGATCCGGTGGTGGGTCGGGGGGGTAATCTGGTGGTGGATCGGGTAGCTCCGTTTCTGGCCGAAAACCGGAAGAATCGTCTGTGTGCGGCACTCGTGCCGACATGATCTCCGGCCTGGTTGAGCTCGACACCGACTTCACCCGTCTGTCTGCTCTGCTTTGCCTCGGGACGGCCGAGTGATACGGTGGGACAATGATGGATCCACAAGGCTGGTGGATCCAAGCCTCCCCCCGCCCCCCTCACCAGCACCGCCCTGGCGACCACCATTGTCGCGACCCCGGATCCCGGGCCGTATCCTTCGCCTTCGCCCATGCACTTCGGTCCCCAGGGATATCTGATGGGTCCGATTGATAGCAAGACGCAGCCGGTCATGGCGCCGGTGGGAAGGCCCGGCCGTGGTTTTGACGCGAGTGGCGAGAGAGGTAGCGGTCCGGGCCGTGCGACCTGTCGCGCACGGGGTCTGCGGCAGTGCTCCTGGGGGTTGTTATTCCGGAGCCGGGCCGGCAGTGGCGTCTGGGACCCACAGCTGGGAGTGGGGAATCAATACATGAAGATCTCCTCCACAGCGCGGCGCCGATGCCGATAAGGACGGTGCCGAGGCAGGTACCGGGATGTACGCGGCCGCGACGGACTGGTTGTCTACGGAATATGCCGGGGCGCGGCCGAAATTTCGGCATGAAGGCGGAGGTAACTATGTAGACAGAGCTGATAAAGGTAGCATGGAACTCGCGCGCATGTCTGTTCCCAAAGTAGGTAGGTGGACAGGCCAATTCATACAAGGCTTCTGCTGCGTCATTGACACCGTCGCGATTGATAATATGTATATATCTACCGGTGCCGTGATCCCGGTCTCGGTCAGTCTCTCAACTGTCCAATTCTTCTCTGCAATAGCGGCGGAATGAAAACGCCGCACGCCGCGGGTCTCCTCAGTCCCCCCACCCTCCTCTATGATCTACCGGCCACGTATCGTATCAGGGTGCCCGCTGAACATGCAGCCCGCTCGGGAGAGAATCTCTCATGGTATTGCGGACGCGACTCGATATCGACCACCTCTCTGGCTGAGAAACACAGTGGCGCCGGTCGGCTTCACCCCCCCCAGCCGCGCCTCTCGGCCCCTGATGGCAGCGACCCGACAGAGGCAGCGTGGTTCACGTCTGGCCGCTGCGGTCGAGACAGACCCGAGTGGATCAGCTGCGCTGCTGGGCCAGAAAGGGCCGGCTGGGATGACGATTATGGGCGGCCGCAGCACCGGGAAAAAAATGTCTGGCACCGTGATGGGTCATCTGGACTGTAATCTGGCTTGTGAGCTTGGGAAGAGGATAGAAAACCGCCATTTCCCTCAGGGCTGTGATGGACAAGCGGGAAAAAACATTGCTGCCAGGGGCGTCCCAGCCGTATCGCCTGGTCGGAACCAGGGAAAAGTGGAAACGAAAAAAAACTGATATGCATTTGGAGTCAAGTCGCAAGATGGCGCCACAAATGATGCCTAGGCCTGGAA
Organism: Bertia moriformis; assembly: GCA_025802115.2. NCBI lineage: Eukaryota > Fungi > Ascomycota > Sordariomycetes > Coronophorales > Bertiaceae > Bertia > Bertia moriformis. Next base: position 15,724 of record JAOYNC020128308.1, read on the forward strand.
TCGAACCAGGGTCAACACGGCCACAACGTGTTATGATAGCCACTACACTACCTAGGCTGACTGATTGTTGGGTGGCACTTGAGCGCCAGGAACTAAGAGGGAGACGGGCAAGCCTCAAGCGGCAAAATCAGACACAGCCAAATCATCAATAGCGCGACTGAAGCCCAAACCGAGTCCTGGACTCTTTCATGTAGCATGCGCAAGAAAAATCTTGCTTCCGGCCTGCCAATTCAGCTGCCAATCCAGATCCGGACCAATCGGTGGTTCATTGAGAATCACGTGGCCGCGTGCTCCTGCTTCCCCCTCAGCCGCCCACTCTGGCTCTGGCGCTGGCTATGACTCAAACAAGATAGGCATGCGCTGCGGCAAGGTCACCTCAGCCCTTCCGCGTATAAGCACCACCAGTACCTCAGCCGGCCTCGGTCGCCGACGCCCACCGCCCCCTCACCACCCGAAGCCGACCCGGGCCAGCCCCTCCTGTGGCCTCCTCGCTGCTGCAGCCGCCATGGCCTCGACAGCTACCACAGCCCGGCAGCCGCCGTGGAGGCGTCCGAAGCCCGACCCCGCCGTCACCCTGCCGCCCCTCAAGATATACAACAGTCTCACGAGGAGCAAGGTGGGCTTTGTGCCGGCTGTCGGGAAGACGGTGACGTGGTAGTAAGTGCGCGCCCCGCCTGCCTGCTTGCCCCGCCGCAGGCGAGAGCCCGCCGCTCACGCTCCAGCCAGCACCTGCGGCCCGACTGTCTATGATGATGCCCACCTCGGCCACGCGCGGAACTACATGGGTACCGACATCCTGCGCCGCATCATGCGGGACTACTTCGGGTTCCGCCTCAAGTTCGTCATGAACATCACCGATGTCGACGACAAGATCATCCTCAAGGCCAGGCGAGAGTACCTGCTCGAGAAGTTCAAGCTGGCCCAGGCCGGGCCCTACCTAAACGTCCCCCCGCCCTTGTCGGCGCTCGAGGCCGCCAGGGCCGCGTTTACGCAATACGTGGAGAAGAACCTTCCCCAGCTCAGTCCAGACACCACACCAGAGACGTACGCCGGCGCGGCCGCGGAGGCGTACGCGGTCGTGCTGCAGGGCCCGGCTCTGGATGAGCAGCACGCCAAGCTGATGCTGCATCTGAGGGCTGCCGAGTCGGCAGCAGCGGCGCTGCGCAAGCCTCAGTCGACCTTGACCGCCTCTGGCTTGTTCGCCGCCGTCGAAGATGTTCTTCTGCCGTTCTTGGACGCAAAATACCTCTCCGAAATCGACTCGCACGATCACACCATCTTCAACCGGCTTGCGCGCCGATTCGAGCAGCGCTTCTTCGACGACATGAGAGCGCTGAATGTGCTCGAGCCCGACCTCATCGTCCGCGTGACCGAGTATATGCCGCAGATCGTCGGCTTTGTCGAAAAGGTGATCGCCAACGGGTTTGCATATGCCACCTCGGACGGGTCCGTCTACTTTGACACCGGCGCGTTCGAGAAAGCCGGCCACCACTATGCCCGCCTCGAGCCGTGGAACCGGCACGACGAGGAGCTGCAGGCTGACGGGGAGGGCTCCCTGTCCAAGGGGGCGCTCAAGTCCAACAAGAACCATTTTGCCCTGTGAGCGCGTTCGCCCCCCGAGCCTGCCTCTTTTCTTGCTGACCATCTTGCTCGCCCCCCAGATGGAAGGCGAGCAAACCCGGCGAGCCGTCGTGGCCCAATCCGTGGGGCGTCGGCGGTCGCCCCGGCTGGCACGTCGAGTGCTCGGCCATGTGCTCCGAAGTTCTCGGCCAGGAGATCGACGTGCACTCGGGCGGGGTCGACCTGAGATTTCCCCACCACGACAACGAGCTCGCCCAGTCCGAGGCGTATTGGTCGACCGGCAACCCCGACGCCCAGTGGGTCAACTACTTTGTCCACATGGGACACCTGAGCATTCATGGCATGAAGGCAGGTTTCTTTTCTGCCGCCCCCCCATCATTCCATAACCTCTATCATCCCATAGCCTCCATCCCATGGCCCCCGTCATTCATGCCCCGCTCCACAGCTCCTCGCCCACGGCCTGCCGGCTTAGTCACGCTGACGCGACAGACATGCAGATGAGCAAGAGCCTCAAAAACTTCACCACCGTCCGCGCCGCGCTGCAGCAGCCCGAATGGACGCAGCGCTCCATCCGCATCTGCTTCCTCCTCAGCGCATGGCAAGACGGGGTCGAGGTGACGGATGAGCTGCTCAAGGCTACGGCATCGTGGGAGAGTAGGCTCGACAACTTCTTCCTCAAAGCCCTGGAGGTCTCCAGAGGGGCGGCCACCACCATCAACGAGAGCGACCGGCGCCAGCCAGCCAGTCCAACCGATCAGAGTCTGTCTGAGCGGCTAGAAACGGCCAAGTCGGATCTGGACGGTGCCCTCTGCGACTCGTTCAATACCCCCGCAGCCATGAGGACGCTGTCGGATCTCGTGTCCGAATACAACTCGGCCCAGGCGCCGTCGGGCGCCATACTGCTGCAGATCGCACGGTGGGTCACCCGCATCGTCACCATATTCGGACTCGACGTCGAGGGAGACCTGGCCGACCCGGACCGGGTGGCCTGGTCGGGCCTCGAGATCCCCCCGGCCGCGTGCCCATATGTCTATCCGGCCGCCCAGATCCGCGACCACGTCAGGCGACTCGCTCGCGCAGGGTCGTCACTGGATCATGCCGCCGTCATCCAGCTCGTCGACTCGACCCCGGTGCAGGATGCTGCTGCGGCCAGCGGTGAGCCGTCGAAGCCCTACGAGCAAGTGCTGCGCCAGTTCAGGCAGGATATGGTCGAGCTGGCGGAGAAGAAGGGGTCGCCCAGACAGTTTCTGGACCTCTGCGATCAGCTGCGCGATACGCACCTCTGGAATGTGGGTATCTATTTGGAAGACCGAGATCCGCCGCTTCCGGCAGTGGTGCGGCAGGTGGATCGGTCCCTGCGTGAGGCCAGGTCGGCGCGCGAGTCTGCCGCGGCCGCTCGGGAGGCGGCCAAGGCCAGGCGGGAGACGGAGGAATCAGACCGGAAGCAGGCTCTTGCCGAGAAGGCAAAAGTCAGCCACATGGCCATGTTTCAGACCGATGAGTTTTCCGAGTGGGACGACAACGGGATCCCGGTGAAGGATGCGGCTGGGGAGGAGGTCTCTAAAAGCAGACGGAAGAAGATGGGGAAGGAGTGGGAGCGGCAGAAGAAGTTGCATGAGGAGTGGTTAGCGGGGGGGGGGGGCGAGTAGGTTAGCAGCGGATGCAGAGAATGCTACGTGGATCCTTGGATGGATCAGGTCCGGCAATTGACATCAGCGGGTAGGTGTGTTGGCATCCACTGGATGTTATATAAAAGGCTGGCACGTATTTCTCGGCCAAGATGGCGAGATCGCAGCTTGGGAAGCCGCAGAAAAGACATCATCACCATGACCCGAAGGGGCCTTTACCCAATTCACCACGTGGCCGCGAGGCAAGTAGTGGTGGCCACCTGGGCCTACAGGCGACACGCCGCGAGGGCCGCAGGTGGCGGTGATGCGGACCGACAGGTAGCCTCGGACGGCGGAGTAGGCTCTCCGAGGATTGGCGGTCCGGCCGCGGGGTCGCGGCCCCCGGCTATCAAGCTAGGGGGCGACCCAGGCCAAGCTTGAGAGATGTGGCAGTCACGGAGCGAAGGGGGGAGGGTGCTGGAGCAGCTCGGGCGCGAACTGGAGTGGGGAAGGTCAGTGACTACTGACCTTGACGAGGGAAAGTGGTGGCCCACCTTGGGGCCGCAGTTGGCAGCTGGAGTTGGTGGACTCTTAGGCTTGGTCGACGGAGCAGACATTCCGAGGAAAGACGGACTGGCCGCAGCCCTGCGATCAAGGCAAGGGCGAGCGCGAGAGATGTGGCATTGCCGACGTGAACGCGGACCCGTCGAGCAGAGTGGCTGGGCCTGTCACCCTTTGGCCCAGTTCTGCCGAGGCTCGCGGATAGTGGCCAGGTGATGGTGGGTTCGGATCAGTCGATGGGCCGGGATTCTCGATGTTGCGCGGGCACCGGTGGCTCGTCGATGCCGTCATGGCATCCGCTCGGGCCCGGCGCCATGACGCGCAGGTGGCGTGGTAGAGAGGTACATCCGGATGGGCCCCGCGAGGCGGTTGGTGCTGTCATCTTGCTGTTGCCGCCCTTGTATTCCGTCGTCTGAATGGACCCAGGACACCGAGATATCTATCCCATCACGAGGTCAGCGCTCTTCTCTCCCCCATTTCCAGCCATGGCCGCCATGGGATCACCCACCGCCCATATGGCCCCGTACGGCCGCCAGCCAGCGCTCTTCTCCCCCCATTTTCAACCCTGGCCGCCGCGTATGATGCCGCCGCCCAGACACCACGCCGCTTTTTCTGGGCCCCCCTCTTCCCGAGCGTAGCTGGCCTAGACCATATTTGGTTGCCCCACGGCTCGGCCAATTGGCCGGCTGCTTGCCGAGAGGGAGACATGATCTGATCAGCGGGGTTGGTGGCGTCTGAGACCGACTCCGTCCGCTCGGGCCTCTTATTCGGTTGCGTCATCCCGCTCCGCTCGCTGCAGCTGAACTAGTGATAAATCCACACTGTTGCTGGCTTGAACTCATCTCCGGCTGCTGAACTGTTCGTCTGTCCTGGCCTGGGGCGGGAGTTGATCGGATATTGCACGAGAAGACCGTCCTATGTCGGGCAACAGAGTCGGTCCATCGCGGGCCGGATGAATGGTTGTCCTGGTCGGAAGATTGGAATATTACTGCGTCCCAGCTTTGTCTCGCAGGAGTCCGGCCTGGACGACTCTGCCTTATCTTGAGCGGGGGTCATGAGCGGGGGAGTCGTTTTATCAAGCCATGGATGAGCAGTCTGTCTTGGGCGACCAGTCCGTCTGGTACCAGTATCCGATATCAAGTCTTTTCCTGCCCAAGCCATCCCTGTCCTGTCCCTGTCGATCTCATGGCGTGATCGCACGTCCACATGCCGATCAATGCCGCCCACCCGGCCAGCAGACCGCACACCCAGCCACCAGCCAAGGAGCGCGGTTGCCATCGCCCCGGCAGATATCGATCTGCGCTAGCTGGTTCGCAGCTGGCTGGTGTCAGCCCCGCCCGTCCCAGCTGCCAACTCAGCATGTAATAGACGAGCCCATGTATGGCAGTGGTAGCGATCTGATATCAATCACGTTGATCGGTGCGTCACACCACAACTATCAAGACGATTCAGCCACGGCTGCGTCACAGCCCCATCGCACAGGTCAACATCGGATGTGCTACGGTCCCACTGCCGCCGTGGCATGGCCGGCAAACTATCGGCCAGACGGCAAGACCATCACAGCCCGGCAGCTGCCGGGGCGGGGCTCAACGCCCGACAGGCGCTATCCCGCCGGCGCCGCACCCCCCCCTCAACCGGGTCAATGCACCATCCAGAGAGAGTCTAGGGCCCCTCACGTGGCGAGATCCTGAACAGGAACGCGTCCCGCACTAGCTGGCGCTTGTCCGGCCTGCTCTTGCCAGCCGGGCCGATTCCATACGCCTGCCGGGGGCGGAGGCGATGACGGTGAGGGGGGGAGAGGAGGGGGGGAGTCTTTTCCTCCTTCCCTCTTTCCCTCTCTTTTGCACCTAGACTCTCAGCCTGTCGTGCGAATCCCATCTGCAACCCCGGTGGGAGCAGATATTCTCCGCTACACCTCCTCCGCCATTGCCCTTGACAGCACAGACAGCGGATCCCCTCTGTCTCCCCCCAAGAGCTCAGGTATTGTATCGCCTTGATCGGCCACGACGAGCATAAAGATCCAGCCCGCTTCTACGCCGTCCGGAAATCGATTCCTCCCAGCCACCGGCCGGTCGGGACACGGTATATAGCCTCTCGCCCCAACCAGTCCAATTTCTTTCTCGCTAACTCTCCCCAGAGCGCGGGCCAGAGTATGGGCCAGGCCGCTTCCGGGTGCGCGGCCCAGGATGCTGCCGATAACGCAGCCCAGGGTGCGGCCGAGAGTGCGGCTCCGATTGCGGCCCAGGGAGCCGCCGAGATTTCGGACCAGGGCGCCGCCGACATTGCGGCCCAGGGTTCCGCCGCTCAGGGTGCGACTCCGAGCGCGGCCGAAAATGTAGCCCCGAGCGCAGCTCGGGGTGCGGCCGAGAGCGCGGCCGCCCGGGATGCGGGCCGGAACTCCGTCGAGAGCTCGGTTCAGGCCTCGGCCCAGGGCTCCGGCGAGAGCGCGACCCAGGGAGAGGCCCAGGGTCCCGCCCAAGGTACGGGCCAAGGCCCCGGCGAGAGTGCGGCCCAGGGTCCCACCGAACGTGCGGCCCAAGGCTCAAGCCACAAGACCACCGAGGGCGGTGGTGAGGGTGCAGCGAATGGCGCGGTCGAGAGTGGCTCCGGGGACGCGGCTCAGGCCCCCGCCCAGAGTGCCACAGGGAGCGGCGGCGAGGGTGAAGCGCATGGTGCGGTCGAAGATACGGCCGAGAGCGCGGTTCAGAGTGCGGCCGAGAGCGGCGGCGAGACTGCATCTCGGAGTGGCGACAAGAGTGCGTCTGAGAGCGCGGCCGAGAGCGCGGGCCAGGGCGCGGCCAAGACCGCTCTCGTTCGGTCCCGGCTCTCCACTTTCTTCAGGGAGTCGTGGTACAAACGCCTTTCCATCTCCGACATCTGGACCTACTCCGAGGCTGCAATCAAGCGCGCCAGTCGGGGAGCGAGCCTGGCTCCGACCATAGTCTCCAGCATGAGCGCCTCCAGGATCCCAGCTTGGCTGCAGCTGGACGAGATTCTGGCCAACAAGACGTGTTAGATATGACCTGTCCTCGGAACCCCTGACCGGGCTTGCTGACCAAATACCAGGCAGCCCGGCGAGCCTCTACGACTTCCACCTGTACCTGGATCAGGTGGAGTTTGCGTCGGAGAACCTCGAATACCTGCTGTGGTTCCGCAGCTACAAGAAGAGATGGGACAAGCAGAATCCGAAGGTGGCCGGCATTGAGCTCGCCACCTTGCCTCCTGCCAACCGCCCCTGCCCGGCCGGTCAGGTCGTCCTGCCCACGATTCCCGAGGACGCGCTCGTCCGGCTGACAAGTTCCGGCTCGGTCGATCGGCGCGGCCGGGCCGGAGGAGAAAATGGTGGCCCCTCTTCTTCACGACCGGACGGGCCCTCCGGGCCGGCCAACGGAGTGACGGCCAATCGCGCCACGTCTCTGGTAATTACTCCCCCGCAGGCGGCGGCCAGTCCTGTCGGCGGATCGGAAAGCCCGACAGAAGTCAACAGGTCGGACGCCCCAGCCAGGTCGGAGCCCTCGTCCCCGGTCGACGGATCAGTCACCGCGGCCGGGTCGGAGCCCTCGTCCCCGGGCGACGGACCAGATACCGCGGCCGCCGGGTCTGAGCCCTCGTCCCCCAGCTCGGGTACCGACATGTCGCCCAACCGGACCGGACCGGGGCCTCTCGGCCCGGCCCGGCCGGTCGGCAGGTCGCGCCGGTCGGCCGGGGCAGAGCTGTCATCCCTGGCCGCCCGCCTGGGGGAATCGTACACCCCAGGCAGGCCGGAGGGCATTACATTTGGCCCGTCCGACTCTCCACTCCCGCCGGGGTCGGCGTCGGCGTCGGCCGGGACGGGCCCCTCATACGTCCCCAAGCCGGCCATCACGGTGACGTCGCCGTTCCTCACCCGCGCCATCCTCCCGCCGCTGCCCCTGTACTTTCCCGCCGGCAGCGCCAACCGCAGCGTGCGGATCAAGACGACGGTCAGCGGGCTCCAGGCCGAGCGCCGGGCCATCGCCGACCAGTACTTCACCACGCAGGGGGCCAAGCAGCTGAACATCCCGGCGGCGGCGCGGGGGGAGGCGCTGCGGTGCCTGCTGGACGAGGTCGGCGACCCGCGCCACCTGCAGCCGGCGGCCGACCACGTGTACGGGCTGCTGCGCAACTGCTCGCACCGCAACTTCGTTCGGGCCGCGACGTCCAACGGGACGGGCTCGACGGTGTGCGTGGGCACGTGGCTGGGCGTCGTGCTCGTGGTGGTGGGGCTGGCGGTGATGCCGAGGCTGGCGCTCGGGCAGCCGGTTCGGACGCGGTCGTACGCGAAGGCGGCGGCGGTGTTTCTGCTCTGGTGGATCGGCTCCAGCCTGGTGCTGTCGAGGATCCGGGGGAGCAGCCCCTTCCTGCTGATGATCTCGCGGCGGCAGCCGCTGCCGTGGGAAAGGGCGGACAGGCGGCCGGCGGCGGGGCTCTGGGGTCGGCTGTGCTCGCGCGTGGTGATATTCGACCGCAGGCTGCCGATATGGGGTGACAACATGCGGAAGCGGTACGTCAGGATCCTGGTGTTGAGCCTGTGGTGGGGGTTCTGCTTCGCGGCGCTGATGGTGATGCCGCTCGTGGTCTATGTGCGGTTACATAATTGTTGAGTGAAAGCCGGATGGGCAAAATGGAGTGATGGCGGTCTCGCAGCTGGGACGGGAGGGGACGGGAGAGAGGTATCGTTGGGCCGCGGCTCGGGCGCGCTCATGGGCAAGGGAGAGTGGGGGGACACTGGATACTACTAGGGACACTGGATACCACTAGGTACGCGAGAGAACTAAATTGCAACAACGGAGTGCTCAGAGCCGAGAAGCTGGAAATGGAGAAAGCAATGGTTGGCCCGTTGACCGGTCGGCCCGACCGTGGGAGCGCCGTTACTCGACGGCGCTCCTCCTCATGACAGATGAGCAAGGACGGGGACAAGGAAGGATCGGAGCTGTCCGAGGGCCAGAAACAATGGTAAAAAGATGCTGGATGAATGCCGAGCCGAGAGCGGGGCCCGGGAGGTGATCTGTCTGCAGATGCGACCGACTGGGTATCGGCCAAGAAAACGACCATACCGAATGATGAGGTTCGAACGGGGGCTGGATGGGGAAGCTGGAAACTATTCACACTGAACGTGGGGCGAGAATGAGGGCTCGCGGAATATCTGCAGCTGGGATCATAATTATCTGATATGTTGGAATTCACGACATATCCTAGGATTTGAGACGAAGCCTGGAATTGAAAAACAATTTAATCATTTGTCAATCAAGGACAACAACCATAGATAATGATGTATCTATCATTTGCAAAAAGAAAAGGAAAAAAATAAAGCTTGTACCTGACTGGGTCAGGTGCGTTAGGACTTGAGCCCAACGCGGGACTCGAACCCGCAGCCTTGAGATTAAGAGTCTCACGCTCTACCGATTGAGCTAGCCGGGCG
>JAOYNC020128405.1:0-24875 GCA_025802115.2 Bertia moriformis
TCAAAGAGGCACTGGGCTATCTCCCCTAATGGTGGGATCCACGCACGGCAGATAGTCGGATTTCTACTTTTATAGCCTTTGTCACCTCGACATGCCCCTTCGGCATGACCAGCATCGGCGGCTCCTGCGTCGCCGCCACGAGCGCCGGATTCGGCCCGAAGCCCACCGTCGTCCGCGCCTCGGCTGGGCGGAACGCGGCCGGCAGCCTCGCCGCTGTCGCCGCCCTCGTCGCCGCCCTGCTCTAAGCGAGTTGGGTCGGCCGATGCGTCTCTGGGTTGTAATTGGTGTGGGTGTGGGGCTGGGGTCTGGCGGCGAGAGTAGGGCCCGGTGGTAATAAAATGAGCCGGTGAGGAGGCGGTATTTGCTATGTACTTGGCGGCGGATTGTCACTGTGTCGGGGCTCAGCTTTAGGCATCTTCAGATGCAAGTGGTTTATTCGCCGCGCATGTCGCGAATAATTGATAAATAGGGGCTTAATCCTTTGTCACCTGCCATTTTCTCTCTTTGCGTGACTTTGCCTGTATCCGATGGCGTAAATATTTTGTACTAGGCAATGTGTACCAAGTGCAGCCGTCTTCCCCGCTGGCTCCAGCTCGTTGACTGTCGGTCGCAGGTTTTCGCTGCCATTCGATACGAAAGCCGCTGCTCCAAAGGCGACTTTCAGCCATCTGCCTCTGTCCATCGGCCATCTGTTTCTTGTCTGGTTCGGTTCCACGCGCTCTCGGTCTCGTGGCCCTCGACCTCGACCTCTGCTCCGCAGACTGGCCGAACCGTCGCCCGGAGGTGGCGGCTGCCGCCCCACCTTTTTTAAAAACAGACCGTCTGCCCCGCGGCTCGTTGGGAGCGCCCATTGACTGGCCGGCCGCTAGCAGGCCTTTTTTTTTCCTTTTTTTTCCCTTCTTTTTTTTTCCTCTTCTCTCCGCTTCTCGATTCAACCTTCTCGCTAGTAGCGGAGGCATCTGCCCTGTCGGCCGCCCTGCGCCCCCTTCCTCTGCCTTTTTTCTTTTTTTCTGTTCTTTTCCCCCTTCCGCGCACTTCACTGCCACCCATCTTCTGCGCTAATTTATTCCGCGTTCCGCTGGCTCTACTTGCTCGCCGCCTCCATTCCCCCTCATCGGTGCCGTTGGACGAATCTCTTGGCGACCGGGTTTTTTTTTGTCAGTCCCGCCGGCTGCTGCCTGCTTTTCTGTTCGTTCGCTAACCGTCCTTACTTACACCCCCGCCTCGCCGTTTCAGGAGGGCCAGCCACGCCCGAGCGCCGTCGCGATCTCTGCTGCATCCCCCCCCGCCCTGTGAGATGAGATGCTTGTCGCTGCAGACCCTGCCGGCAGCTGCTGCTTGACGCCACCCAATCCGAGGGGGGCGCTGGGGCCCCTTCCCAACGTGCTGGCGCCCCCGCCCGTCCCCTCCGGCAAACAGCGATCCGCCCGCCGTTGGCCAGCCGCCCGCTCTCGCCCGCCCTCCCGAGGACTTGCCTCCATCAAGCCAAGAGCGGCGGGCTGGCCCCAGCCCCATTGCGAGTGGCGGCTGAATAAATCTTGATGCCTGCCGCCACTTCTGCTGATGGCTCACGTCCAAGTACGGCTGATTGTGGCCCACCCTGGGCCGCCCGCCGCGAGGGCCTTGCTTCTGTCGGTCGGGTCCTGGCCGCGCCGGCCAGGTCCCGCCGGACAAGAAAAAATTTCCCCAACAGCCGGAGCTGCAACCGCAGCTGCGCTCTGAGATGGTAGCAATTTAGCTCTCGTGATTCGTACTCTCCCCCTCTGCCGGGTCCCGCGAGCGGTCGGCCGGGGCGGGGAGGCCCAAGGGCTCTCTCCCCCTCAGCGCTGTCTGCCCTCGATGCCTCTCCCTCCTCCCCTCCGTTTCTTTCTGTCCCTTTATTCTGTCATTCGCCCTCCTGTACTCAATACCCGCCCACGCGCACATACACACTCTGACTCTGCGATCTTCGCTTGACGCGGCCGGTGGCGCACCGACAAGAGACAGCCCGAGACCGAAAACGACAGCATCACTCAAAAGAGGCCTGACCGGATGATTGGCTGCCGAGAGCTGGAAGCCTGAGCGCGCCGCTGTCTCGGCTGGTTTTTTTTCTCTTTTTTCTCTCTTAATTGGAATTCCCCCTATATTAATTTCCCGGCCCGCTTCTCTCCCTGCAGGGGGGGCCCGCCAGTAGTTTGTGTTACAGATGGTCGGTGGCTGGGAATGGCATCAACCCCGGCGCCGGACCCCAGCAGCAGCATCAGCAGCGCCAGTGCCGCCCAACCGTACCGCTGCGACAGCAGCTACAGGAGTGGGTCGCCGCGATCAGGCGGCGGCGGCGGCGGCGGCGGCGGACGGGTGGGAAAGCGACGTGGAAGACAAGGCCATGGCTCCCAGCCACCTGCGAGCCGGCGGCGGCGCATCGGCGCACAGGGCAGGTAATGCTGCGGCGAGGGGCAAGTACAACAGCAGCAGGAAACACTACAGCAACCAAAAGTACCACAACAACCACTACAACTACCACCGTCCGAGCCAGCAGGAGCAACCGGTACCGCAATACTCGGCAGCCGCTGCCACTGCTGCATCTGCCGCCACTGCTGCCGCCGATGATGACGACGGCACCGGCGACGGCGACGACGGCGACGACGACACCGAGGACATTGACGAATATATCAACCGCAGCACCTCTGGCCAGGATAGTGGCTCGGACGAGAACGGTTCGGACCAAGAGAACATAGTTGTAGAGTTCACCGTAGTGCAGGCACCCTTTTCCCTGCTGGACCTGCTGCAGGCATGCGCCGGTGAGGACGACGAGGAGGCCACGACCTTGATTGCATCTGCAGCCGCAGCCCGGGGGGGTGGAGACGGAGGGGCTCACCGCCGCGTCATTGGCTGGTCCGGAGAAGAGGCGGACGAAGAGGACGACGAGGACGAAGAAGACACGGACAGCTCACAGTACCTCAGCCACCAGCAGCAGCACTTTTGCCAGGACCACGACCACGACCGCAAACACAACCACAACTACCACCACCACCACTACCACCGCCACCACCATTCCTCTGCCGGGGAGCCTCGTACGTGTTCCCCCTCTCCTACCCTCATCTCGTCCCCTCATCCTGTCCCCCCTCCTCTCACCCCCTCGGCTCGTCAATTTTTTGCTTTGCCTTGTCTTCCGTTTTCCTTCCTTACACTCCTTTTCCCCCCTTCGACTCTGCTTCTCCTGTTGGGGGGCTCATGAACTCGCTGGCCCCAAAAAATGGGGAGAGGCCTAGGCCAATTGACTAACACCCACTTTTTGCTATCCACTTCCAGGTGGATATTTCAACGCCTCGCACTTCTTTGCGCCTGCACACGGTCACTACCAACACCCGGCCGTCACCGAACTTGTGGACTCGGACGAAGAGGACGAGATAGAAGTGACACGAGCAGAAGAAGAAGCAGAAGAAGAAGAAGCAGAAGAAGAAGCAGAAGAAGAAGAAGCAGAAGCAGCAGAAGAAGAGGAGCACCAGCTGCAGCATCAGCCACAACTAGACCCATGGGAGGTGTCGCCGCCTACTCCCCACTCGGCCACGTCCACTGCACCGCTCATCTCCCACGCCGAGCCGTCGCCGCCCACGCCGCTATCCCCGCGTCCTCTGGGCCGGGTGTTTGAGATATTTGACGACGACGACGACGACGATATCTTGGCCGAGGACGAGGACGAGAACGACGAGCACGACGAGCACGACGGCCAAGTCGAGGCGGAACAGGAGCAAGAGCAGGAACAGCAGCCGGAGCAGGAGCGGCGGCGGCGGCATCAGCAGCAGCAAACCCGGGCCCACCATCTCTTGAGACCTCCGCTGATCCTCACCACCGCCGCCGCAGGCACCGATACCCACCAGCATCCCCGTCCCATCTCTCTCCTGCCCTCTCAGAGGCACCGCCGTGCTGCGGTCAACACCGCCACCGCTGCCCCGCCCGTCCCTGCGCCCACGATGAGCCAGTTCCCCCCCCCATCACGACGGCCGTCGTCCCCCACATCGGTCAGGTTCAACGAACCGCTGCCGCAGATGCAGTCCAGCGCGGTACGGGCCGCGACCAAGATCGGGGCGATGCGAAGGGAACGCGCCCTGTCGGCGGGCCGGATAACGCCTGGGGTCGACGACACACCACATATTCAGTACGCCCTGGCGGCGCTCACGCGCGACTCGGATCGGGAGTTCGCCGAGAGCGCCGCCCCTGCGGGTAATGACGGCGTGGGCGGGGCCGAAGCTGGGCCATCGCACATCACAGCCGCAACCGCTGCCGCCGCCACCGCCGCCGAGGCCGGCATTGGCCATGCGCCCGGTCAGCGACGGCACCAGCCACGACAACAGCAGCAGCAACAGCAGCCCCCCCACCCCCAGCAGCAGCAACAGCAGCCCACCCATCAGCAGCAGCGGTTGGATCATGTCCATCGCGAATGGCGCCCCTCGACCGCAACCCACCACCCTCACCGACAACAAGCCCACCCGGTAGAACCAAACAGCCCCGAGCGGGAAGAGCGCATCAGAAATCTGTTCCGGCAGAACTCGGAGGGCGCCGACAGCTCTCGACATCCCGGTCATGGCGCCGGCGCCGGCGTCGGCGTCGGCGCCCACCCTCCCCACCACCACAACTTTGGCGTGGACCGTCTCATATCCGTCACCGAGCTGGACCTGTTCGCCACCGATCCGAGCCGGCAAAAGTACCCGCGCCTCGACCGCAAGCCGCGCATCCTCCACACCTCTTGGCTGCTGACCCTGATGGGTCTCATCTTGCTCATCGTGGGAGCCCTCGTCACGGCCGTGGTCCTGGCCGGGTCGCGCCCGACCGGGCTGGCTCCGTACTCGGGCAGCATCTACTCGATGCAGTTCTTCCTGTTCCGGATCCTGCCGCAGGCCGCCGCCGCGACCGTGTTCATGTTTGCCCAGAGCGTGACGGTCGCGTCGTTCCGGGCGGCGCCCTTTGCCGCCATGGCGGAGGAGGATGCGTACCGGCGGTTCGGGGCCCTGTTCGTGACCATGTACCCGCCCTCGTTCCTATGGCCGCACCTGGCCGGCCCCTGGGAGCTCAAGGCCGGCGCCCTGGCCGGGTGGCCGCTCCTGATCACGCTCCCGCTCGCGAGCGCGTCCTTCTCGGTCGTGTACGTGGATGGGCAGTGGTACTGGTCCGCAGTCCGCGCCGTCGTCTGGACCTGGGTGGCGCTGTATTTCGTCTACCTGGCCGGGCTGGCCGTCGTGCTCATGTTCTGGCACGACCGGGTCACTGGGCTCATGTGGGACGTCCGCTCGCTCGCGGACCTGGTGCCGTTGATAAGCCAGCAACCGCCGTGCGACGACTATGCCGGGACCCAAGGGCTCGCGCGCCGGCGCCAGATCATGACGCACCTGCACCACAAGTTTGTCGACCGGCTTGGCTACTGGACCCGGGCCGGCCGCAGCGGCGGCGACGGCGGCGACGGCGGCGCCGGCCCGGTGGAGAGAAGACAGGGCGCACAGGGTGGCGGCGACGTGTTTTATGGTATGGGCAAGCCGTGGGCGGCGCGCGAGGTGCGCCGCAGCGCATTCGGCACCATCCTCGGACGCCGCGTCAGCTTCGGCCGCGACCTGGACCCTGACGAGCTCGATCAACCCACGAGCGCGAACGCGGTCCGGTACCGGTACCTGCCGTGGTGCCTCCGCTCCGGCCCGCTGATTGTCTCGACCGTCGTCGCGGCGGCGCTACTGCTGGCCCTGATCGTGGTATCGTTCCGGCCGGGCACCTCCCTGGCGCTCGGGTTCCCACCTGAGGTCCCGGCCGGGCCGCGGGCCGGCGCCTTCTCCGCCGCAAACTTCCTCTGGAGCTTCGTGCCCGCCCTGGTCGGCACCATCCTCATGGCCGCCTTCCAGACCCTCGACCTTCGGCTGCGCATCCTCAAGCCGTGGGCCGAGCTGGCTCGGGTCGGCGGCGGCACCGCCCGCGAGTCCCTCTTGCTCGACTATGCCGCCTGCCTGCCGTTCGAGGCCGCCCTCAAGGCGGCCAGCAACCGGCACTGGCGGGTAGCCTTTGTCTCGCTCGTGGGGGGGCTGTCCGTCTTCGTCCCTGTCCTGGCCGGCGGCGTGTTCATGGCCCTGACCGTGGACGGGACCGGCGGGGAGGTGCGCATGTTCGCCAACATGGCCGTGTTCGGCGTGCTGGTCTCCCTGCTGGCGCTCTACCTGGTGGGGCTGATGACCCTGATCCCGTTCCGGATCCAGTTCGGGCTGCCCCACCCGGTCGACTGCCCGGCCGAGGTGATTAGCTTCCTGGCCGATCCGAAGCTGCTGGCGGACCCGGCCTTTGACGGGCCGCGGTCGCGCGCCGACCTCCTGGGCCGACTTGATGGCCGGGCCGTGGTGCCGCGGCGGGGGCACGGCGACGACGGGCAGACCCGGTGGGTGTTTGAGGTTGATGGGGGGAACACCAACCCGCGGGGGCGGCTGGGGGTGAGGCGGGCGGCGGAGAAGGGGTGGGTGGTCTGAGGAGGGAGATGGGGGTTGGCAGCATTGCATGGCGTTGTCGGGCCGAGGCATACATTATTATTGCTAATCTGATGGATTTTGAGGCATGGGAAATTGTAAAAGGTAGCAGAAACGAGTGGTTAATTTATGAGCAACGAGCTTTACGAACAGCAACCGAGCATGCGCGCGGCTGGGCTGGTGGTGGTGCAGTGGCGGATTAGTCCCCTCTCCAGTCGGACAGCCCACGTGACTTTGAGTAATGACTCTGCGGAGGGGTTCGGATGCCCGCGGCAGGAGCCGTAGATGTTGTATATAGGCCAGCTCTGCCTATGGAAACACTCCCTCTAAAATACCTGCACGATCCAGACGCCAGGAAAACCCCCCACCTTTCAAAACGCCAGTCCGGAACCCCTGCCCGCCCCTTCTCGAGCTATGCTCATGCATGCGCCAGCCAGAGACTGGTTACCACCGAGGAAGCCAGCCCGGCTCCCGCCCCGCGCTCCGGAACGCCTCCCTCCCTGAACAGCCCCTCACCCCCCGGACCATAATCATGCGCCTGCCAGCCAGACACTGGTGACTGCCGCGGACGGCTAAATAGATCGCCCAGGATGTGCCCCCGCCGACCTGCCTTGCCCCGTTCCCAATAACCCGAGAAATTCAGGCCGACGACGCCCTATCTCGCTAGTCAGGGAGTGGTACGGCTCCTGCCCCGCGGTCACCCATCGGCCTCATATCACCAGTCGACCTCCCATCACCACCTCCCCAACAGGCGGCCAAAGACATCGCCCCCCTGTCTCTTCTTCACGTCCGGGTCCGCCGCAGCCGACGAGGGGGCGGGCACGGTCGATGTGAAAGAGGCGCCGGCCGAGACCGTCCCCGCCCGGGCCCGCTTGAGCTGCTGCGCAGCGACTCCGGCGCCGCGGGCGGTGCGCCGGGACTCGCTCGCGCTGCGCATGTGGAGGCCCCTCACCAGCCGAGCCAAGCCCTTCTGCTGGCCCTGGCCCTCCTGATTCTGCTGCTCGTCCGAGTCATACTCGAACACGGAATGCTGCGGTGGTGCCGGCTGGGCACCATTGTTCGCCGTCGACGGCCGCGGGGGGGGCGGCGGCATCGCTGGCGCCTGGCTGAAGGCGGGTGGAGGGAGCTCTGAGACGAGCACGTTGCCGTTGCTGTCGTAGTGGGCCTGGTTGGTGATCTTGCGGACGGCCACCGCGTTGGTGAGAGAGGTCGTCCGCGGCGGGGGCAGGAGCGTCGGCTTGGGGAAGAGCGAGTATGACGGGCTGGTCTTGTGGCGGCGGTGAGCGGGGCGGCGTTTGGGGGAGGGGGAGGGGGATGGGGATTGGGAGGGGAAGCGCTCGGCCGTCCAGGTGTGCGAGGCGGCCTGTCGTCTGTGCTGCCGCGGGGTCAGCGCGGCCGAGTCGGGCTCCGCCGCCTCCTCATCGTCATCGTCCGGGTAGCGGTCGAGCAGATGGCTCTCCTTGACGGCAGCGATGGCTGGCATGTCGAGATAGCAGTTCAAAATGTCCTCCTCCGAGTCCGGCCCGTTCTCTTGCCCGTCTTCGGTCTGCCAGTACGAGTCGAAGCCGTGGGCGACGGCGGCATGGTACTGGTAGTCGACGTCGTACTCCTCGTCCTCCCCCTCGATCGACACATCTGACTCGGCCCGGTCGTCGACGAGGTCTGGGGCGGACGAGTTGTCGCTGCCGATGGAGGCGCGCGCGTGGTGGCCGTAGTGGCCGGCGCTGCGGGAGGAAGTCTGGCGGCGGTGACGAGCGGGGTGGTGGGCGTGGTGGGTGTGAGGGGGCTGCTGGTGCTGCTGATAGTTTTGCTGCTGCTGGAGCTGCTGCTGCTGGAGTTGCTGATGGTGGTGCTGCTGCTGGAACTGCTGCTGCTGGCGTTGCTGCTGGTGCTGGGCCTGGTGCGGCTGGCTGCCGCTATATTGATGCCGACGGGAGACGCGATCATGCTCATCAGGTGTGTTGGGGAAATAGGCCGAAGAAGATGGGTACTGCGCGGGGGAGGAGAGATAGTGCTGGGTCTGCCCATCCGTGCCGTACACGTGATGCTGCCGCCCTGTCTGGTTGCCGTTCTCCCTAGCCTTGTCGGAAAAGTGGCGAGACACGAGGATGAGCTCGGCGGGGAGCCGGCGGCTGTGGGCCATGGTTACGGCGAGTAATCGTTGAGTCGGGCAAGAGAGTTATCTAAGATGAGGGAGAAAGGAGGGGGGGCGGGCGGGGTAGGGTTGATGGTCCAGGCGAGCCGGGCAGAGGCTCATCTAAAATTGATGAGGGCCGAGGGAGAGGCAATGCGGACCGGCCAGACAAGTGAATGAGAGTTGGGTGAGGAGCTGATCGAGGGCGAGGAGGGAGAACCGGGGATGGCAGTCCGGCCAGGCCGGGCGAGAAACTTATCGAAGACGACGGGGAGTCGAGGGGCAACAGCTCGGGCGAGCCAGACGAGATGCCTATCGGGAGTGAAGACGGGGAACCGAGGGTCGGCAGTTCGGGCAAGTCGGCCGTCAAGCTCATCTAAGATGCGGAATGAGAACCGAGGGGACAAGAACGAGCCCAAGTTGAACAGGAGGTCTATCCGAGATCAAGACCGGCGGGAACAAGAATCAGAACACAGTCGATCGATAGGAGCTCCGAGGTGGAGAGGGAGAAACGACGGGGGCAAGAACTGGACAACAGCCGATAGAACAGTTGCCCAAGATGTGATGAGACCCGCTATAGAAGGGCTGTTCGCGATGAAGACGGATAACTGAGATAGAAATACTGACGCCGCAACCCCTGATAGAGGGACTACCGAGATGAAGAGGCGGAACCGAGATGACGGGGGACCAGAACCTATCACACAGGAGGCCTATCCAAGATGAAGAGTGGGATCTGAGGGGTGAGGAAGGAGAAGGCGAATCGCAGATGGCGCGGCTCCAAGAAGAACAGAAGAGAGAGTGTATCCCGTAGCGCCGCAGTGGGTGATATCTCATGGGTGAAAAATGTCAGGCACGGCATGCAGGCAATATACCCAGCCAGGAAGGGGGATGTAATATACCACCCCCGTGGGCCGCGCCCCGCGCCCTCGACTCCCCCCCCTTCGTGGTTTAGTGGGGCACGCGGCGAGGCGGGGGAGGGGAGCGAGGACTAGAAGGCGGCCACGCTGCTGCACTGGACTTGTCTCGGACACCGCGAGAGATGTGCGCGTGATGGACAGTCCCTCCTCCCACACAAGCAAAGGCCCATTCCAGTCTCCCCTCTCGGGCGCGCGCGCAGGCATGCTGGAATCGGGCCCCAACCAAGCGGGTGTCGGCAGAGGAAGCTACATTCCGCAGGGTGTTTATTTTGCCAGAGGGCGGAAATGGATGTGCACCCCGCTCCGCTCGGCACGGAGGGCAGCACAAGTGCGAGCGCTAGTGACTCCCGACCGACCGACTGCCTGGGCTGCGGGCCAGCCGCCTCGGGCAGGCCGGACCGAGGCCATTCCGTGTGCGGGCTCTGTCCTGAGAGGGGGGCAATAAAGACGCCCTCGGGATTCTTCTGACTTGAGGGGACGAGTGAGGACAAAAGGGCGCGGGGCTCCCTCGGGTTTTGTGTTTCGATATGAGGACCAAGGGCGGGGGGCAGGAAGCGGGGGCCGGGGGCCGGGGGCCGGGGGCGGGGAAGGGGAGCGTCGCCGGAGCGGCGGGCAGACGCGGGATAGAACAGAGAATGAGGAAGGCAAAGTGACTGGAATGCAGGGGTGCAGATTGTCTCTCCTTCTTCTTCAAGGGGGGTGATCAGTCGAACATCGGGTCGTCGCCCTCGGCCGCGGGCCTGGCTGCGTCCCCTGACTCGGCCGGCCGTCGCAGGACTGCCGAGACAAGTGCCTGCCGCGTCAATTAAGCCGTCCAGACAGGGGGGGGATATCGTCGGTCGTCGCTTCAAAGAGAGGGAGGGAGGGAGGACTTGAGGCGGGGGGAGCGACGAGAACGAGATTTGGCCGTCGGCATACCTACTACCTACGATGGTCCCCTCAAGGGCGCCGGGGCAGGCCCTCGGCATATATCATCTTCAAGGGCCGTCGACAAAATTGATGATTGGCATACCAAGATCCTCTGCAGGGCGGCGGCGCCGTCGGCGGGGATTCTCCGTCGGCATGCCTACAATTATCCTCTCCAGGGTGGCGGGGCGGTCGGCGAAATTTGCCCATCGGGACATGATCCTCCCAAGGGCGGCCGGCCATGCGGCGAGAACTGACTGTCGGCAAATTTGCTGAGGAAACGGAAAGCAGAGAGACCGGACACCTCTAATATGGGTTATTATGCTTAACAGGAGGCAACCCGAGAGTTTTATTTATTCCCTACTTGTCTGACTAAGCTTATGGGTCTGGGAGCCTCGGCAGCATCTTTATTGCCCGAGTCCCAGCCACCGGAGTATGGCGATCGCGAGATGGCCTCGAACACTGAAGCCCCCATATATATATATACGGTGGTGAGAAACGGCTCACCCCCATCCGATGGCGGCCCTTTCTCTTAGCCCGTCTCCCCTATCCTCCCTGTCTCGGGGCCTGCCTAATACGACGGCGTCGAGGGGGCAAGGATAGCCAAGATGCCTGCCGAAGCGAACGCAACGGTCTCCCCGAGAGATAGCGGTGGGGGCTATCTCCCCTGGGGAGACGACCGCGAGGCTGTCTCCCCGAAAAAGACGGCGGCGAGTGTCTGTCCCCGAGTGGCCCGGGCCGATCAGGGCCCGGCGGTGGGTTGCGAGTATCTCTCCCGTAGAGACGTGATCGAGATCCAGCCGGGATTTCTAGCAGACTAATTGAAGCCTGCGCCGTGGTATCTCGGAAAGGAAAGGACTCGTAACGTGATTGAAAACGGGAAGTAGAGAGACTGGACCCCTCCAGTATATATGGGTAACTTCACACCCCGCCTTTTTTTCGTGCTCGTCTGACCAAGCGTTTGGCCACATCTTTTCAGGAACTGATCCTCCAGAGGGCACCTGGGCAGCCGACGAGAACTGGCCGCCGACAGGCATACCTGCAACCATCATCAAGGGCGGCGCCGGGGCAGTCTGCGAGGGTTGACCGCTGGTATAGCTGCGATGGGCGACGGGGGCGGCCGACGAGAACCGGCCGGCGTCGGCATGCCTGCGTTGATCCTCCGAGGGGCGGCTGCAGCCAATTTGCCATGGCCCAGCCGGGTGCATGACTTTTTGCTTATTAGAAGAAGCAATCCCATCCAGCCCGGCCGCGGCCCATAGCTCGTCCCCTCGGGGCGGCCGGTATGACCAAGGCGGACACGGACGCGCGGTGCTGCCTCGGCCAGTCGCAGCAGCCGCTCGCGGGCCAACCGTAGTAGCCCCCTGCGCGCGCACCAGCACCAGCACCCAGCACCAGCACCACCAGCACCAGCTATCCCTCATCCCTCATCTCCGACGCCCCCCGCCGCGTGGGCCAGCGTAAAGTGGGTGCATTACCCTCCCCCTGCCCCCCGGGGTCAGCCACGCAACCGAAATTTTGATTATGGATCGGTCAATCTGCCGGAGAAGTGGATCGCTCGCATGCCACGCCACCCGGACCACAGCGCGCGCCAAAACCCACTACTCCACCCTGCCATCGGCCGCCCACACGAACCTGCCAGCTCTCTGCCGGCACCCCCTTCATCGCCGCGGCGGCTGACCACCTTCCCCGCCGAGTGCCAGCTCAACACCCACCATCACCACCACACCCACCATCACCACCACACCACACCCACCACCGCTGCTACTGCTACTACCACCGCCACCACCACCACCACCACACCACACCACACCGCCGCCAGCGGACAGCGGCTCTCCGGATCCTCATCGTCGTGACGGCAGTCTGGGCGCTAGTCAGGCTACGCCAACGCAGCGATGATGAGGTGGCAGAGTCATCAGGAGGCGGACGTGCATGGAGCAGGAGCAGCAGCAGGTAGGAGTCGGCCGACGCGGCCGAGGGTGGTGGTGCTGGATTTTTTTTGTTTTTTACGCCGCCGTAGGATCCGATGTTGAGCGTGTGTCAGTGTGGGTGTCGTGTGGCTGTGGCTGCCCAACGAACGCCCCGGTTTGACCTCATCCCGCGTTTGTATGCCGCCCCAACCTTGCAGCCATCCCTCTGGGCTGCTGCCCCTCCGGGTCTTGTTTTTTATAGGTCCTCTTCTCCACGTGTTCCGCTTTCCGGCTCGGAAAACAAGATTTCGCTATCCCCCCCTCGGGGTCCGACTTGCAGAACATCAGCATGGCGCAATGGCAGGAGGAATCCGGAAGCAGCCAAAGGGTGGCGGCAGGGTAATATCCCCGCCATGGCACTGCTGGAGGTCGGACGCGACACCTGAGAAGCAGATCATGACCCCTAGCCAGACTGGCTGGCTCTCCGAGAGAGAGACGAGGGAGAGAGGGGCTGGCCAATTCGGCCGCTTTTTTCCTCCTCCCACTGGCCGAGGGACTGACTGAGTGCCCTGTCTTGCCTTGACCGCGACCTGGAGGCAATTTATTTGTAGATAGCTGTAGCTTGGTAGCTTGGGGGGCAGCTTACTCTTGGCCAGCTCATCTCTGGAAGCTCCTTCCCTGCCCTTGCCAGATACGAGACAGCCTCGCCGATTTATTCCAAACTATATTCCCCTCACTTCCACATCTGTCCCCCCCTTCCCCTACCAGCTTTCTCCGAACCGAGCAGGGGACCCCCTCCCCGGGACCCCCCCGGCGTGCATATGAAAGACCGGGGCAGGCTCCAGCTAGCCGCCGCTTGTCATCATCGCTTTCTCAATTGCAGGCCGCTGGGCAACCGGGATGGGGGCAAAAAAAAAGGAAAAAAAAAAGGAAGCACAGCCAGCCAGCCAGCTCCAGCAGGTAGTTGACTACGTTTGCAAGGGCCCAGCAGTGGTCGTGCGCGCGCGTCAGTAGCCCCCCCCAGAGAAACGCAACGCGCCTTTTCGGCTCTCTCCCTCTCTCCTCTCTCTCTCATCCTTCCTCATCCTCTGCTGTCCGCTGCTCCCACTTCCTCGCCTCATCTCTCTATCCGCCGCCCCGCCCTCGCTCTATCCCAGATGCGATAACAGCCTCGTATGAGCCAATCGCTCTCACCCGCCGCCCAATGGTGAGATAGCACGCGCGCGTCATCACCCGAGCCAGGTCGGACCCGTCAATGAGCATGGTGGCCTTCCCGCCCGCGCCTATCTCTCTCCCGGCTTGTCTCTCGCGACGCCGCCGCCGGGCTGGGGCAGCCGAGCTCGCAGGCGGGAGCCGGTGACGGCGACTGCTCAAGCATCGGCGGAACCAGCAGCCAGCCAGCCCTAGGCCGTGGTCGCCGAGGCCGCCGAGGTCGCCGCAGCGTGGCCGTGTCAGTCCAGCCCACTCATCACCAGAACCCGGTTCTGGGTCCGCGACACTTGGACCACCGCGTTGAGCTCGCTCACGCCCTCACCCTCACTCATCCTCACCGTCAATCTCTCTCCCCCGTCTCCCTCCCCCCCGTCTCCGGCCTTGCCCCCCCCCCATTCCGAGGCCGTCTCGTCTCATCTCGACAATTTCTAGCCCTTTTCCCTTCCCCTGGGCCCAATTGGCCAGAAATTGTCGCAGCCTGACTGATCTCGCCCGCGCCAACGGTCTGAAATCCGCTCGCATAATCGACCGAGTCCAACCTCTTCCCTCTCCGCCAGCCACGCCAATTTTCCCCTGCGGCCAAATTTTTTGAGATTTTTTTGCAAGCAAGCACTTTTGCTCATACAACTCGCGCGCCGGCTTCCGTCCCCCGTCCCCCCAGCCCATTGATCTCCCTCTCTTTCGCCTAATCTGCTAATCTGCCCTCCTCTCTCCTGTCCTTCGGTCGCTTCCCCCCCCCCGAAAAAAAAGCCTCCTTCTGATTCGCGCGCGCGCCCACACACCCACACCAACACCACATCCTGCGGCTGCGTAACCACCCCCCCATAGCAGGAATTAAAAAACGGCCTAGATAGCTTTCCCCACCACACCCGGTGGGACTGCTGAGGCGGTGGTCACCTTGTTCCCCTCGGCAGGCCTGCCTCGCGGCCTCTCCTCCCCAGTCGCAAAGTTGTCAGCACACGCGCCCCCAGCCTTCTCCAACGACCGTTACGAACACCCGGCGCCGTCCCGCGCTCCTCCCCAGCAGCGGCTGCAGCCCAGCGCCGGTCCGACCGGCTCGACCCCCCCCTCTGCCTCGTCCCCCCGCCACCAGCGAGCTCTGCGACGGACTCCCAGGCTAGACCGGCAGCTGGAACAGCCGGAGCAGCAGCAGCGCGGCAGCTCCCCTGGCCCAACTGGCCGGCGCATCCACATCGAGGCTGCCGCCCTCGGCTTCCTCGACCAGGTCCGTCGCGATACTTCGCGCAGCCCGGCAGAAAAGAAAAAAGAGCTCGAGCGCCGAGAGGACGGGGAGGCAGTGCGACAGCCGCAACACCCACCGCGCAGGCCGGCCCGGCCACCTTCGCAGGATCTCAGCGACTCGAACGATCCGTCCACCGGCTCGGAGACGCCCAGTCGGCCCGCCGCGCCGCAGGAGAAGGACGAGTCGTCCGAGGGTTTGCCGCCCGCCCACTACTCGCGCCGCACTCGCAGGGCCGTCATCCTCGCGCTCGAGTCCGTCGGCGCGCCCAATCTGTTCACGCCCGACCTCGGCGAGGAGCTCGCCCCCAACCCGCTCGGGTTTTCCATGGCAGACCCCTCCCACGGCAACGGCACGGGCACCGGTCGCGGTGGCGGCGGCGCTGGAGTCCCGCCTTCGATCGGCCCCAGCCCGGCCGCCGTGTTCCGCAGCCCCACAGACGTGTGGAAGGATCGCAAGGCTCGGATGGACCACCAGGCAGAGCTGGAGCGTGCCGGCCACAAGGGGGAGCTCCACGCGACCGAGCGGAGAAGGCGAGCCGAGGAGACCGAACATGAGGACCAGGTGGAGGAGGGGGTCGGCGGCGCTGCTGCCGCCGAGGGAGGACTGCACCATCATCACCATCACCATCACCGGCAGGTGCCCCAAGACGGCCATTCCCGGCCCCGCCAACATCGACAACAACAGCCGCAACAACAGTCACAACAACAGCACCTGCCGCACGCTCCGGGCCCGCTATCCGCCGCAGCCGAGACCCGAACGCGGCCAGTCGAGCAGCCTGCCCCGTTGAACATGCCGAGCCGAAAGATGACGTCGACGCACGAGATCCTGGCCCGGGCCGGTCTGACGGGCGACGGCGCGGCCGAGGGCAATAACCCGGCCCGAATCGGGCGCACCTCGTTCCCGCACGCGTTTGAGCGCTGGGAAACGCTCTCGGCCCACTGGGAGGGGCTGACCAACTACTGGATCCGAAAGCTCGAGGCCAACAAGGACGAGATAAGCCGGGACCCGCTGGCGTCCCAGCTCGGCCGGCAGGTCACCGACCTCTCGGCAGCGGGCGCCAACCTGTTCCACGCCGTGGTGGAGCTGCAGCGGCTCCGCGCCAGCTCGGAGCGCAAATTCACCCGCTGGTTCTTCGAGACCCGGACCGAGCTCGAGCGCTGCCAGGAACAGACGGCCCAGCTGGAGCGGGCCCTGCAGGAGGCCCGCGGCCGAGACGCGGACGCGGCCCAGAAGCAGAGCAGTCTTGAATCGCAGGCCAACCTCCACGTGGCGGAGCTGCGCAAGGAGCTGTCGATATCCAAGGAGGAGGCGCGGCGCGCGTGGGAGGAGCTGGGCCGGCGCGAGCAGGAGGAGCGCGAGCGCACCACCTCGCTGCAGTCTGGGAAGCCGACGGTGATTGGGGGAGTGCAGGTGGTGCCGATGACCATGGGCGTCCCGGCCAGCCGGCCGGGGCAGGGGCTGCCGCAGCAGCAGCAACCGCAGCAGCAACCGCAGCACCAGCACCAGCAGCATCACCAGCAACATCAACATCAGTACCAGCAGCCGGCGGCGGCGCCGTCAAACTCGCGCTATGCCGAGCCAGAGTTTGTCCAGGCGACGGCCCCCGACCAGCCGGCCCACTACCGGCCCGTCGTTCCGACCGCCCTGGAGGACGTGCCCGACTACGACGACTACTCGGAAGAGGACGACGACTACAGCGATGGTGAGTACCTGGTCGACCCGTACGGCGACTACATACTGGACTCTCGCGGCGATCGGATTCCCTACACCTCGCCGCCGCCGCCGCCGCATCCTTCGCCACCGCCACCGCCGCCGCCGCCGCCTCCGCCGTCCCCGCCCGCTAACGACCCCCCCACAGAGGATGAAGAGGAGTACGAGACCCCCCTGGCTCTTCCGACCGGATACCCGACCAGCCCGGGTAGACATGCCGTCGGAGCTCCCGGCGCCAGCCATTGGACGCCTGTCGCCGTTAGCTATCAGGATCAGCCCCAGGCAGAGCTGCCGCCGCCTCCGCAGCCGCAGCCGCAGCCGCAGCACCCCCAGGTCGAGCCGGCCCAGCCGGGCGCCGCTGCCGCCCCTCAGGCGCCGGCCAACCCCGCCTCGTGGGAGGCGGTCGCTCGGCATCACCATCCTACGAGGCTCAGTGACGTCCCGGAGGAGGATGACGAGCGCAGCCGGACGAGCACGAGCCAGATCGGGCGGGGTTGAGGCGCCGAGAGCCGAGCCAGCTTATCTTGTCCGGTCACATCCATTGCGAACTTGCCCTCACTGTCCACCATGGCCCCTGTTTTGACATGACTCCTGCTCTGCCCGTCGCCGTCCGGGGTGGCGGGTGGGTGGGTTGCTGTTCTCTTGCCACACATTCGGGAGCTGCGGTGGCACTGGTTCTCTCTCGTGGGCTTGAGATCCACTTAATCATAACTATCTTTTCTGTACTCCTCTTCTCGTTCTCTTTTGACTTGTTTTTATTTCCCACGCCCCAGCCGGCTCGGCTCGTCCGGGCCGGGTTGTACATGCACACCTGCTCGCGCCTAACTATTTTGTTCCGGCCCGATTTGTTGACTCGTCGGCGTCCCATTCTTGGCTGCATCGGCTGGCCATCGTGGTTGATCTTGGCTGTTATGGTTCTTAATTCCCTACCTTTCTTTCCATTTATCCTCCTGACGAGCGATGATGTCTGTTATGGTGTCAGGTACTCCGGATCTAATATCGAACATGGCTCGAGGCCGATCTGTATCTGCGCGACTCGGCCGGGGGGGGGTCGAGGGAGCTGGAGTCGAGGGGTCGAGGGGCCCGTCCGGGACTGGGAGTTGGGAGTTGGGAATTGCCCGAGGGCTTCGGAGAGCCGGGGTGGATTCTGGACGGGATCGTTCCAAGTCGGTCGGCCTTGTCAGCGGCGCGATACCAGCCAGCCTTCCTGGGGCGCATTCTGCGCAGGCACGCCCTGTTATGAGGGACAGGGATTACTACAGCCGCGTGTCGTGCCGCAGGCCGTGATGTGGCGCATTCAATGCAGCTGCGCCTCTGGCGTAGGGTGGGGAGGCGTCAGGGCCCTGGGAGTGGGCGCACGGTTGGCCACATGGCCAATCAATAATACCGTAATCCAATTTGCGAGGCTGATTTGTGGGGGAAGCGATCAAGTGGAGGATCGTGGGGTGATTGGAGTAATTGCCAGTGAGAGGCCTGGTGTCGTGGCGGGTGTGGAGGGGGGGCGTCGGGACGGGTTAGCGAGTGTAATTCTATAGATGTAGGAATGGAAATGGGACGGACTAGTCGGAATGGGAATGGGACTGGCTAGTCGGGGTAGACGGTTCCAGCGCGAATGTGTGGTGAGAGGCGAGGGTGAGGTGGCGGTGATGACAAAATGTGGGTATGTCGGAGTCAGTCGGAGCGGACGCATATATCCGTCTGGTCAAGCCCAGCAAGAAGGGAGTTGTCCAGCCAGTCAGTCAGACGGCCATGGCCCACGCTCCGACAGGGGAGGCTGGCCTAGCTGGGGTCGCTGGTCAAGATTTGGCTCAACATGCATCTCAATGACCCAGATACATGTGTTATGTGGGTGTGGGTGTGCGCCACAGCAGTGCCGAAATGCGGTATTCTTTTGGGATACTAGAGAGACTAGAGAGAGAGACTAGCCGGGGGAGAGAGAGGAGTGAATCTGCTACTACTAGCGACCCGAGCAGCACCCATCTCGCCGCTTCAACCCCCTCCCCCAATAATGGATAATTTCTATGGAAAGAAAAGGCCACCACCGGATAGGTCGAGGAGAGAAGGAGAGGAGAGAAGGAGAGGACAGAAGGAGAGAAAGAGATAAGGAGAAGAACCACGTTACGCAGACGCCGCGGTCGGAACCACCACCTCCGACTTCTGCCTCGGCGGGTACGGCGGCCGGCCGCCCAGCACATCCACCACCGCCTTCATGTCCATCCAGTGCACCGTCCGCGAGCACCGATCCTTCCAGTTGGTCTCGTGCTCCTCGAGGTGGGCCATGGGCGAGAACACCACGCGAGAGCCCCGGATCCCTATCACGGACGCGCTGTTCGGGTCCGCCTTGACCTTGTTGTGGGCACAGTGGCCGTACGCCTCCAGGTGCTCGACGCACTTGATGGCCAGCCGCACGGCCCGGCACCGGTCCAGGCCCGACGGCCGGTTGCCCTGCTGGAAGTGGCCCGGGGTTGCGTGCCGGCTCGAGAACCGGCCGCGGGCCTCGTCCTCGATCATGTCGGACAGCATCTCGGCGCCATACACGCTGGACGCCTTCTCGTTGATCAGCACGAGCCGGCCGCCGCGTGACTCGCCGTGCTGCTTGCTGAAGTAGCTGGTCAGGTGCTTGATGTCGGAGAAGATCATGTCGAGGTGCATCCCCTCCTCGGGCGTGTACACGGCCATGGCCCCGACCGAGAGCCCGCCCACGACGGCCAGGTAGCCGCACCGGCCGCCCTGGGTCTCGACCACGAAGACGCGGCGCCGGCTCGACGAGGCCGACTGGTTGACGGTGTCGCAGTAGTCGACCAGGTTGTTCAGCGCCGTGTCGGACCCGATCGACCACTCAGACCCGGGGATGTTGTTCGAGATCCCGGCCGGGAGCAGCACGAGTGGGATGCACAGGGACGGGAACCGGCCGCGGCCGCGGCGCAGCTGCGACAGGGACGCGAACGCCTCGAAGCCGCCGATCAGCATGAGGGCGTCGAACCGGTGCAGCTCGATCAAGTTGGCAACCGACTCGAGCCCGATCTCCTCCGGCAGCTCCCGGTTGGTGCCGATCTCTGACCCGCCACCCGAGGCCCACTCATCGACGTCAGCCCAGTGGAGCTCCCGGACGGAGCCGACCGGCTTGTCAGCGTGGTGGCGGACGAAGCCGGAGAATCCGTTGTAGATGGCGACGGGGGTGTGGCCCTGCCGGAAGCAGTAGGCGGCGGCGGCGCGGATGGCGGCGTTCATGCCGCCGGCGGGCGCGCCCACATTGATGATTCCGATCCTCATACGCTGGTTTGGCCAGGCCTCAGTCAGTGATTCGAGATGGAAGTGGATATGAAGATGGATAGAGATCGATATAGAGACGGATATCAATAGAGATGGGCAAGGAGAACGATGGGTATAGAGATGGATCTGGAGAGAGATAGAGATGGATTTGACTCACATCATGCACCGGGAGCTTCTGCGCCTCGGGCACAATCACATTTGTGGTCACGTGGAAAGACTTGTACTGCTCCTCAAACTCCGAGTCCCGCAGCCGCATGGCGAGGTCGAATTTCTTGTCTCGGATTGCCTGCGCGGCCGCCTTGGTGTCCTCGACGGCGCGCATCAGGGGCTTGCGCACGATCTTGTTCTCGGCCACGGCGATGAAGCACGTCTCGGTGTCGGGCGTGGCCTCGAGGACGGCCTTGACGGCCTCGACGCCCTGCAGGGTGGCGAGCAGGCGGTCGTACGCGACGGCGGAGCCGCCGCGCTGCGAGTGTCCGGGGCTGCTGATGCGGGACTCGATACCGAGATCGGCCGAGAGGAAGGCCTCGACCATCTTGGTGGTGATCTTGTTGCCTTGCATGTCGAGAGCGCCCTCGGCGAGGATGACGATGGTCTTGCGCTTGCCCAGCTCGCGGTTCTGGTGACCCGGTCAGAAAGGCGATACCAGATGGATTGTTTAAGAGGGGGATGAATGAGGGGTTGATGGATGGTGGATATATGGGCGGATATATGGATTATTTAAGGGGTATGTGGATGGGTATGGACTGGACAGCCAGCTGGCGATTTGCTCTCGACGTACCATGTTCACAATCGTCCGCATCTCGGCTTGCCAGTCCGGGCTCGGTTTCTCCGGAATACAGATAAAGTCGGCCCCGACGGCGACGCCGGCCATGAGGGCCAGCCACCCGCAGTGGCGGCCCATGACCTCGATCACGAACGCGCGCTGGTGCGACCGGGCCGTGGTCTCGAGCAGCGAGACCATGTTGCAGATGCACTGGAGCGCGGTGTAGGCCCCGATCGTGCTGTCGGTGCCGGCCATGTCGTTGTCGATCGAGCCGACGACGCCGATGATGTTGAGGTGCGCGTAGGGCGCCGTCTGGGTGGCCGAGAGCTCGCCGGCGCCGACGAGCTCCCGCAGCAGATCGGGCCACTCGGCCCGGAACAGGTCCGCGCCCGTGAGCGAGCCGTCGCCGCCGCAGACGATCAGGGCGTCGATGCCGTTGGCGATCAGGTTCTTGGCGGCCCGGAGCCGGCCCTCGCGCTGGAAGAAGGCCATGCAGCGGGCGGTGCCGATCAGGGTGCCGCCCTCCGAGAGCCAGCCGCGGACGTCCTGCCAGCCCATCTTGCGGATGAAGTCGCCGCCCTTGACGAGCCCGTCGTAGCCCTCGTAGATGCAGTAGGACTCGCAGCCCTTGTATATGGTCATGCGGACGACCTTGGCAGACAGCAGATGGCGTCAGCGAGGGGGGGTTCGTGGTGGTGGTGGTGGTGGCGTTGGTGCTGGGACTGATGCTGATGCTGGGGCTGGGGCTGGGGCTGGATATTGCAGAGGAACAGATGAGGGGGAACTGACCGCTCTGACGACGGCATTCATGCCTGCGAGGGGCGAGGCGCGTCAGTTACCAGACAAGGCCGAGGCCGGGGACGAGGTCGAGGTCGAGGATGGGGTCGAGGACAAGGATGCAGCCCGACAGAGCTGGCTCACCTGGCGAGTCGCCGCCCGAGGTCATGATGGCGATCCGCTTCTGAGGAGCAGGCGGGTCCATGGTGTCTGGCTGGCAGTCTGGATGGCTATCTTGCGTGCGGCCGAGGATAACAAGGTCGGAGAAGGAAAAACAGATGGCGGGGGGCAGAGGTAGGTGGTGATGGAGGGGTAATGGGTTGGTGAGGTGGGTGGTGATGGCGGGGTAATGGGTTGGTGGGGATGGCTGCTTGCAGCGGGAGGGAGGAGAGGAAGAAATACTATTCCAAGATCCTGGCTGCGGCTGCTGCTCTGCACCCACGCTAGCCGAGGGGGAGGAGAAAAAAAGGGCGCTAGCACCGCCAGCGTGAGGCCAACCAACGCCTTATCGGTTACTGTAGTGGGTTTATCGGCCAGAAAACCATCTTTCAGCGTGTGCCAGGGGCAGCTCTGGCTACCCCTCCCGCCCGTCCGGATTCGCCCGGTCGCTTCAAAACCAGCCAGCTGGTCATGGTCGGACCATGGCATGTCAGGGCATGTCAGGGCAAGAGGAACAAGTGGGGCAAGAGGGACAAGAGGGACAAGAGGGGCATGGGGCAGAGGTCAAAGGCCAGAGAACCCGACAGGACAAGACACAGGCACGTCTATCCAGTAAATAACACATATATGTTGTCTTTTCCCATGCTGGCAGTGTTATTTTTTTCTGTGCAAGCCCAACAGGGAAGCGCGACAGGCAGGCCGGCTGCCAGGGGGTCTACGTGGCGAGCTCCCCTCCCATCGTCTCGTCATCACCACCCACGGGTAATGAGTGACCCCATGGGTAATGAGTGACCCCACGGGTAATGAGTGACCCCACGGGTAATAAGTGACGGCAGTGTCCGGGACGGTGGCCTCCAGTGGCGCGTCCCCAGTGGGGTGGGTGTATATCCACTGGGAGGAGGGGCGGGAGCAACCGGGCTTCTCAGCGCATCTGAGCGAGCCAGCGTTGGCCTGATCAGCTGAGGGACGAGCCATTTTTATCTTTGTTTTTACCAGAGGTGCACTGGCCCAAGCCTGGAGCTGTTGATCATCGGCTAGCAGATCGGCACCGGCCGGGAGATCAAGGGGTCGTCCCACGACCACGCCACCACCCGCACCACACCCACACCACACCCACACCACACCCACACCACACCTGTGGGTGACCCATACAATACCCACTCACCTGGGACAATGATGACGCCCCCCGTCCCGTTTCCAACATCATCCGCGTCCAACATCATCCACGTCCAGAGGTGCAAGAAGATACAAGTCCCTTTGCTGGCATGAGCACCCTTTGCTCTCTGGCCTGTTTGGTCCATGTATCTTGGATTGACCGGCCGATATCCAGATTCTTGGATTGACCGGCCAATATCCATGTATCTTGGATTGACCGGCCGATATCCAGGTTCAGGACTAGACACTGGCATCCACACACCCCCCTCCGCACTACATGCAAAAAAATTAACTGATCCATGTCATGTGAAATTAATGGTGTGGGCTGGCAGGACATAAACACCAGGGCGTCGCTGACCAGTAGCCCTGGCCCCGCCATTGACCGCATACCTGCCACTGGTTTTCATCCCTTCAGGCCTGAGCTGGCCAATGAGGACTTTGTAAGCCAGCAATCCTCCGCCATCCCAAACTGCCATCTTGCCATCCTCTGGCCACATCCATGCTACCGAGGGAATGCCCCTCATTGGCCGCCCTCTGCTCTGGCTGCCATGCCAGTCAGCTCAGTCGTCTCTTTTTTGCCTGCCTGTCCTGGGGTCCCACCCATAAAGACCCCATTGACGGTCTCCTCGACGGGAAAACCAGCGAGCCTGTCCGAGGCACTTTGCGAGGGAGATGGCGTCAAGGGCTGCGTAAAAAAAGAAAAAAAAAATTAAATTAAATTAAAAAAAAAAAAAAAACCATTAAAAATTAAACAATAAAAAACAGCGGGGGCCGTCTCCTCAGGGGAAATGGCGGGGCCATCTGAACCTAGCCAGTCGGCCGGCGCTGCAAATACATGGTTATCCAGCCTCGAGATGGTTCGGGCCCGGAGCCTGGCCGACGAGGACGGCTGGGGGTCGGAAGCGCCGCTCAAGCTGAAAACTGCATCCAAGATTCGTAGCTGACTGATGCAACGCTCACACCGGGCCCACTATTGCTGGCCCTCGGCTTCCACACCCCTAACCCACCCCACCAAGCACCCACATGCTAGCGGCGGCCACTGCCCCTCCCACGCGCCACGCGCCTCTTGATGTGTCACCACCCAGACAGAACACCACCCAGAAAGAACACCACCACCACCCCCACCACCGGCCACAACCTCGCCAGCCGGCGAGGCAGGCGGAGCCAAAATGGCCTCTCCTCCCCAGCCGCCCTTCCCCCTCAGGCCCTGGCCCACCGACGCCGACCGGCGGCCCCAGTCCCTCGCCGAGTTCATCGCCCGCGTCAACAGCCAGCACGCCGGGTTCCGGAATGTCACCGAGTCCGGCCTGTGCGCCGAGGTCGCCGAGAGCGAAGCCATTGACAGCCGGCCCGCCGGAGGAATCCGCCCGACCGTCGACGTCGACATGGCCGAGCCGAGCGAAGAAGGGGACGACGGCGACCAAGACGACGACGACGACGACGACGACGACGACGACGACGACGACGACGACGAGGAAGAGGAAGAGGAGCAGCAGGGCGAGGGCCGATTCAAGGACGCACCCGCGGCCAAGGACTTTATGCTGAGAACTCTAGAGTACCGCCTCCCCCTCATCCCCCCGCCTCCCGCCTCCCGCCTCCCCGTCTCCCCGCCTCCCCGCCCCACGACCACCACCAACCCATCCCAGTCGAACAAGTCACTAACCCTGCCTACTTTCCGGCCGCCCCGCCCAGCTCCGCCCGCAACACCGCCGCCATGACCCTCGACCTCGTCTCCCTCCTCCTCTCCAAGGAGACGCCCGGCTCGGCTACCCAGACCCTCTCGCCCATACTGCGCGAGCTCGTCGGCATCGGCACCATCGGCGCCGGCCGCATCTCGCTCCCGTCCGACGGCGCCGACGGCGCCGGCTACTACTACCGCACCGGCCCGGCCCCGGCCATGCACGCCCACAACCCGGCCCGCGCCCGAGACGACGACGCCGTAGCGACCGGCTGGACCCTGATGGACATCGCCAGCTCCCGCGCGTCCGCCGCGGCCGCGTCGGCCTTCCTGGCCGCCGAGGTCCGCCGCGAGAGCCGGTACTGGTCCGACGTGCTGCGGGTGCGCGACGCCGGCTGGGGCGTGTGCCGGATCGCGAGCGAGAAGACGCTCGGGGTGCGGTTCGGCTTCCACGAGGCCGCGCCCGAGTTCCGCGCCAGCAGCCTCTTCTCTTCTATCATGATGTTCGCGTTACGTTCTTCATTTCAGGCGTTGTGCCACATCTACTCGCTCTGTCACC
>JAOYNC020128497.1:0-24859 GCA_025802115.2 Bertia moriformis
AGCATCATCAATATTTGAAATTATGTCCTCTTCCTCGCCAGAACTTCTTGAAGAATCTTCTGGATCCATATTGACAGCAGGGGGAGGGGGGGCGCAGGGCCGCAAGAGAAGATCCGAGTTGTCGAATGACTCGGACAAACAAAAAGTCCGGGGGTCCGTCACGGCTGGGCCCCTTGGCACCCGGCCAACACCGCCAGATGGACGATGGACTCGGCAATGCCTCCTCCTTCTGTTCTGTGCCCCGCAGAATTATCCGAATTATCGGCTCAGGAATTATCGGCTCACTGCACGCGCCGCTGGGTAGCAGCGAGGGCCAGGCTGGATGTGCTATGGCGTCCGGCGCGCGCGGGGCAGCTGCCGCCGGTGAGCCGAGGGAGAGAATCAGAGGGGGTGCGGGGTGGTCGAATGGATTATGGGACGTCAGCTGAGCCCCGTTCCGGTTTCTTTCTAGGGCCGGAATGCAGCCAATGACGGAATCGCCCTCGGTCCGCAAGAGGCAAGTAGACGCCAAGAGGGACGGTCGACGGTTCGAGGTCGACGACGGTCGAGGGCGAAGAGAAGAGGGCGGCCGAATCGATAGCGGGGTCTGGCGGGTGGGGCGGGGTGTGGTTGGCGATGACCCGGATCGTTGATTTTTTCCGTCCCCCAATGTTTCCTTGCCGGCCTACCGGTCGTTTCCCCTCAGTCTCGGCTCTGGTGGTGGTGGCGGATCTCTTGCCGGTTTCATCGATTTCTTTGCCCTTGTCCTTGCTCGTCTTGTTGTTCTTGTCGGCTCCGCGCCAGCGGCCTGGGCTCCCCAGATCTTGGTCGGGGTCGTCGTCGTCGTCGTCGTCGTGGCGGCGGCGGCGGCGGCGGCGGCGGGAGTGGATGGTGGTGGTGATGATGGCAAGGTATGTACGTTGGTCCTCCCTTCCGGCCAGCAAAATCTTTTGCAAGCCGGCTCGGTCGCAAAAGAGAAGCTTGAGACAGGCTCGAGGGAGAGCGGCGCGAGGGAGAGACAATGAGGAGAGACATTCTTATCCGATCCACATGCCAACCGAGGTTCTTCTGGCCGGTGGAGAGTGGACGGCAGCTGCGTCGCCCTTTAGAGTCGACCGGTGCGGCGACTCTGGGCCAGTCGTGGTCGGCGGCGGCGGCCGTCTGTGGATGCGGATGGATCATCCGGCATCAGCGCAAAAAGCCCCTGCATGGCATGGCATGGCATGCCGGCTCGCGTGGATCCATCCAGTACGTATGCGCGTGCCGCGTCGAGGCGATGGTGGGAGACACTTTTGCCTCGCCTCGCCAGACTGCCGCTCCCTGTCAGCCAGCAGCCCGTCCGACACGACACGGAAAAGTGGGAGGACGCTGGCCGGGTCGATGCGGTTTGACGGCGGCTTGGCTGGTAACCCCAAGGATTTTCACGCCCGCTGTTACATGTGCCATGTGTGGCTGCATTCGAGCCCCATCGGCCGCGATTGGGCCAGGACGGCCTGCGGCATGACACTTGAAACAGGGCAGGCAGGCAAAAGTAAGAAAAAAAAAAACCAAAAAAACCACCGACCCAGACCCCACTCCTCTATACGACGCCGTCGCCTCTCCGTCTTGGGCCCTCCCGCATCGCAGCCCGACCGAGGCATGCGCCAGTCGGGGGGCAATCCAGCCAGGCAGCCAGGCTCCGGGCAAGTGGCACCAGTAGGTGGCGATCCCGGCCTGCGTTGCTGGCTCCAGTCGGGACATGATCTGTGCGTCGCCGTGCGCAGTCGTTGGGTGGCCGCGGGGCCGGCGCCTGGGATCTGCGACGCATAACAGCAAGAGGCAGACCGACAGAGACGGGATCTGCCCGGCGGAGCTGCTGCTGCTGCCGGTCCCGGCCCCCTCCCCCGCCGCCGCCCCCGTTGTCGTCGTGCTGCGCAAGTGATGATGAGCTGGCGATTGCACATCATCGACCCTGCTGCCGAGTGGCAGGGCCTGACCCCGGGACCGGGGCCGGGACCGGGACCGGCCGGAACCGTAAAAGTGGCTGGCTGCCTCACCACCGTGGAAGCAGCCGGGCGCGGGCCCCGCCATCTGGTGGCAGCCCTGTAACCCCAGGCCGATCCGGGTTCGGCAAATTGGGGGTGGCAGGTCGCCAGCGTGCGCAG
The DNA here is from genome assembly GCA_025802115.2 of Bertia moriformis. Classification (NCBI taxonomy): domain Eukaryota; kingdom Fungi; phylum Ascomycota; class Sordariomycetes; order Coronophorales; family Bertiaceae; genus Bertia; species Bertia moriformis. The sequence continues at coordinate 2,124 of JAOYNC020128497.1, forward strand.
GCCGCGTCTGCCGGCGTCGCACGCGTGCCAGCCAAACGTGCCACGCAGCCAGCCAGCCAGCCAATGCTGCGGCTGCTGCTGTCTACGATCCAACGATCCAATCAATCTCGCAATCTCGCATCTGGTTGTCCCCCAGCCTCCTCTCTTTTTGGCCCGCGCGCGGGTGCGCGCTGGCCGCGACGCGGAGCGAGACCTCTCAAACCGGGAAGCGAGGGGGAGAAAGGGCGGCGGCCCGGCGCGCGAACACCCGTGCCAAGGCAAGGGGAGAGCTTCCCACTAATCCCGTGCCCGAAATCCGGCCGGCCGCAAGGAGAGCGGGCCATCGCTTCGGCACCTGTCCCGACGGGGGGGAGTGGCGCCTCAACGAAGCTGGGAAAGCGCGGCGGATGTGTGCAGGCCAGGATCGACGCTGCAGCCCCCTTCTTCTTCCCCTTTACTGGTAGGGTGTGCTACGAGGGCGGCGCCCGAGTCCTGCCCTGCCCTTCCCTGCCGTGGCCTGCCCTTCCCTGCCATGACATTCATTCGATATCTCGGCCCCGACTTTGTGACTGGCCTGTTGTTTTCATGTCGAAGGCTTATCGCCAAGGTCGCTCGCGAGTCAGTTCTTCGGCATGGAGCCTGCCTCGAGACCGAGGCCGCCTGCCAACCACCCATCTGACGGCTGCTCTGCCGCGCCCGTACCCCCGCCGATGCCGGGATGCCATCTCTCCTCACTCTCACACCGCCTAGCGAGGAACGACGAGCCACATGCAGGCGGAGAAATTCCGCGGCGGCCCAGCTGCCGGCCACGTGACTTGTATCAGGGAACCTGAATCCCTGGATGCTTGGATCCCTGTCGACAAAGAGTCTGACTGGCGGTGCTGGCGGTCTGCGACGTGACAGACAGACGCATCAGCCGCGCTGAGAAGAGGCCTTTTTGTTTTTTGGCTTTGCCGTGGTCTCTGGGCTCCTCGCGGCCACTTTACGAAACGGTCGTATCGTCATGAGGTGGCAAAAAATAGAGGCCTTTTTTTTCTTTTTTGCCGTATCCTCTATTGTCGGCAGGGCTGCTGATGCAGTGAGATGGCTCCACAATACCTCTCCACGCCTCTGCCCCCGTCAATATTAATATCGCAAGCCCAGTAACTTTGGTCGGTGCCATCTCTACGAAAAGAAGTAACCCAAATAACCCCCACCAGCTGGACGATCTGCGGCCATCACCCATCCTCCATCCTCCCCACGTTCCATTTTCTGAATGGCGCGAAGCCGATCCTGGCGTCCGTGTGCGCACCCCCCCTCCCCTCCCCTCGCGACCCCCCGACCCCCGGCCCCGCGCGGCGGCGGCTGACAAGGGGCATCGTCTTTTGAAACAGGCATTCCCATTTTCTCTTCACCCTGTGGCCTCCGTCCGGGCCACCCGAGGAGGGGGGCCGCAATGCGAATAGCGTACGCACGCGTCGGGCAAAAGTGCAGCAGCAGCAGCAGCATCAGCACCAGCACCAGCACCAGCAGTGCTTCCCCCTGTGCCGCCTCGGCGCCTGTGAGGGCGTGGAGAGGAAGAGGGGATGAAACGCGGGACGGACGGAAATAGATAGAGTTGGTGGGTTTCCGATCACCAATGCGCCGCAGCTGCAACTGAGTTGCTTAGTTTAGCTGGTGGTGGTGTTGCGGCGGCGGCGGCATGCTGCCCATTCTCCCCGGTCTTGCGCGGGTAATTGGCCAAGCGCGGACAAGCCGCGGCAGGACAATCACAGGGGCAGGTGCGCGCATGGCGTGTGATATGTTATCGGGTGGGGGGGAACATTCGCGTGGGGGTGCTTGGGCGTCCAGTCCAGCAAATGCGAATTTATCGCGGCCTGTTCCATGGAGTTTTTTCGGTTTCCTTGGTTGATGGGTTTGGGTTTGGTTGAGCGACGGAACGCGGGATGGCCAGGCCGCATCCCTGACCTCGTACCTGTCCGCCCCGGTCCCGCGCCAATTTCATCTCCAGCCGCACTCCGGAATATCCCACCTTCCGGCGCACACGCCACCGGCCGGCCAGGGCGCCCGCCACGGCTGCCCAGGCCAGGCCGGCAGCCTCGTAATAGGATGGGGAAGATGCCGCGATCCCGGCGCGATGCCGCGATGCCGCGATCCGCGATGGACCCAGCGATGGAGGCACCGGGAACCGAGCCCCTGGCCGTGTCGTGATTGGCGCGCCAGATACCAAGCCCAGCCCTAATTTCCTGCCGGCTCGGCGTCGCCGCTATCAGGCCGCACCCGGCCGTGATGGGATGCCGCCGCAGGGGCTGGAGGGATGGCATTTATGGCCCGGCCGGGGGGGGAGCCGGGGGCGGAGGGGGAGCGCGCGCGCTCATTTTGTATTCATTGCCAACCAGCCCGCGAGGGCGTGGCCATATCTCGCTTTCCCGTCGGCCCGTCATCGTCCCGCCATCCGGGATTAGGACCCCGCCGACCGCCACTGGCTGCGCCTGATGCAGCAGCCGGGCCAATGTCGATCACCTGGCCGACGGCGCGATGGCGACGTAGCTGGCCGCGCGATCCGGAGAGAGCTCTGGGCCCGCCGGGGTCCCGATCGGGCGGCTCTCGGGGAGATGAACGTGGGAGGCTGGCTTGCTGTTCCTAGGCATTGGCACTTTTGATCAAGGCCGCCATCGAGCACGAGACGGGGGGGGGCTCGGTAATGCCGCGGCTGGATTGACGTGGGCGCCGACAGGGCAGAGGGCCGAGGGCAGTGGGCGGGCTGAGTCCAGCCTCACATGAAGCTGAGCCGCGGGCCGGCCCTGCCCCCTTGCCCTGCCTCGCGGATGTCGGCCCCTGGCGGCTGGCCAGCAGCCGCTCCGAGGCTTGTGCAGTGGGAGGATGCCGGAGCGGATGCGGTCCGCGTGCGTGGTCGAGAATGTTGACTCGTGGCCTTGATAAATCATGCACGAGTCAGTATAGTCATCCATAAAATACATACTGGTTATGGCTGGTTGGGCCCGATAGGTGGGATGTGAGGTGGTCACGACTGCTTCGGTATCTGGGCCTCGGCTGGTTTCAGCTCCCTCTCCTATCGAGATCTTGCCCTCTCATGACGGACTTGGACTCAGTCGTGTCACGTCGCACCCATAGTCGAACTGGCCCCCAGTCCAACAAGGTCTCCGGCCTCGACAGGTACGCCTTTTGAATCGACAAGTCTTGGCCGGTGTTTTATTATTTCCGTCGCCCCCCGGCAGCAGCCGCTCGGGTGATGATATTTGTTCGCCGGGGTGAAATCTGCCGGCCAGTTCCGACCAGGCCGGTATTCGGAGGGCGGTTCATGTGCGGCTAGTCCAGTAGGGATGTGGCCGGAGCAGGCGGGTGAGCAGGCGGAGCAGCGATAGATGGGGCTCGGATCATGCATGGCTGGCAGGGGCCGGTCCGGACCGCGACCACCGCAGATATGGCATGGGCAGGCCCGAATGGCGCCCAGAGCAGATACGGCAGGAGCAACCGAGTTCCGTGTCCTGACTCTTCAGGCCATAGATTCACCTTCTGCCCATTCCGCCCTTCTGCCGTCCTCCTGCCGGTTACTTTTATTCCCATCTGGCCCAGTCCTTCGCATCGCTGCCATCACCTGGCGGTAGTGTTTCGGTTACCTGGCAAAATTCGTTTGCTGAAATATCGAGTTCTGCCCCCTGAACAACCGATAGGCCACGCTCCGCGACATGCGACTCTCTGCCCTCTCAGTCGGGTTGGTACTCCACCGCCTCAGCCTCGCTGCCCCCCCGCCGCCCCGTATGAGCGGTCCGTTCATGTTCAACGTGCCCGACGTCCCGCGCCCGCCGAAGGACGAGCCTCTCCCGCGAGATACTCCCCTCAATCTCTTCGCCGCGGTTCTGCGGGACGAGCCCGCATCCGAGTCGGCCAGGTACATCGGCCTTACCAACACGGCCGGTCTCTCGGACGTGGACTGCCAACAGTTCCGCCAGTTCCGCCCAGTCGCGACCGGTACCGGCCAGCGGTTCAATGGGACCGGGGCCGTCTACAGCGGGGGAGACATCTGGGAGGGCAACCCAGACCCGACCGTCACCATGATCGACTTTGACGTGGCTGTATGGGCGCAGGATCGCACCCTCCGGCCGCCAGTCTGTGAGTCGCCGCCGCCGCCGCCGCTGCTCCGACACCGTAGCAAGTGGCCAGTGCATCTCTTGAGGCTGACGCGGGCTGGTCGACTGTATAGATATCCAACAAAGGTTCGAGGGTCTGGCCGAGTTTGCCCTCAGCGGGCCGGCCGGGCACGGGCGGTGTTACCGCCGGGAGCACCGGGTCATGAATGTCACGTGTGAAAGCCCGGACTCGATCTTCAAGCCGATTGTGATCAGCGGTCTGATGGACTGTTGGGTGACCCTGACTCTGGACCGTCTTGAGAAGTGGGCCGAGGTGGGCGGACCGACCCCGAGTTGAGGCTGGGTCTAAAGGGAAACAAGGGCCATGGAGGGGATGGTGTACGAGGGTCATGGATGGGGGGAGGAGGAGGACCCCAGACCAACCAAGCTGGCCATTCATTCAGACTATGCTCCGAGAGTCGAGGCTCGTGGGGGGGGGACTCGGGGGCCGCGAACGAGCTGACGAGGGTTATCGATGGAGGAAGTAAGCGGTTCACGAGGGGTATGGATGGGGTCCAGTGCATGGGGTGGTCAGTATATGAGGAGGAGAATGGATGGGCTTGGTGAGGGATCGGCCGAGCAACTGCCCGAGTGCAAACTGGGCGAGGAGGTAATCGCCGGCAGAGCAACAGGGGGGGGGGAGAAAGTGTGGGTGAGGCCGATGTATGGCGGTATCAATATCGCCTGAGAGAGTATCAGGCCTGGGTATCGCAAACGATATATCTATCTGTATTGGCTGCATGATTTGCCGGGTATATGATCTACGGCGACCAGCAGACACTGGTCGGCAGCCGGGCTGCGTTCTCTCACTCGTGTAGCAGTGGTCGCCTCCTATGGCGGTCAGTGTACGAACCCCTCTGAGGAACATGTAATCTCCCGCGACTGGCACATGATACTGGTCGGCAACCAGGCTGCATCCTACCACTCGAGTAGGAGTAGTGGTAGTAGTAGCTTCTTCATGACTGGACTGGCAGAGTGCGAGCCTCGCTCCCAAGAAACGGGTATCACATCGACCGACCAGCAGGCAGTGGTCGACGGCTGGGCCATGTCGTCCTAGCCAAGAAGTAGCGGCATCCCATGACAGGCATGGTACAAGACACAAACTCTACCAGGGTCGCCTTGGCTCGTTGCTACTGCTCCATTGGCACAGGAGTAGACCAGTCGGCATGGTGGCCCGCCATAATCCCTCCTCTGTCCAACTTTGTTGATAATCAACCCCTCCACTTCCGAGCCTACTCCCCCCCCTCCCCCCTCACTGCTCCCGCGCCCGGAAACCAGTCTGTGGGGTGCTCGTGACAGGCTCCGATCAGCGCCCTGAGCAGACCGTGCCATGGCCACCGTGACGGTCCGGTGATGCATACAGCTTCTTCTTACGCTGGGACCCCATGTTCCTCCCCCCACCGTCCTGACCTGCCCTGGCCTGCCCTCGATCCTCCTCGGCGACAGTGCAAACCAGGAGCACCTGAATCTTGGCCCGATCAGACCCTGGTCCGACCCCTCGCTCGCGTTGCGGTGGTGCGGCATGATCGAACCAGCGCCGGAGCGATAGACCATGCCGATGGCAGCCTGCGGTGCTGTGTCCGGGAACAGACCGCATGGGAGGGCGTGCGCAGGTCGGAGGGCAAAGCGGCAGGCATACGGCAGTACGCGTGCGCGTGCACGCGTACTGCAGTATGCCTGCGCCCGCCCAAGGCGACGAAGCGCAGGCGCAGATTGTGGGCTTGCCGGGTCGACAAGAGAACTGTGCGTGGTCGAATCGGCGGGCGGCAGAATGTCGCGAAACGTGGCCGATTGATTGCCTCGGGGGCTGAACTCGAGATGGCAGCAACAGACGGGGGCGGTCGCCGCTGATATGGATATACTGCGAGGGGAGGCAGCTGCGGTTCAGCGGCCGGTCCACGAGACTCATAAGGACCGGAAGGGACACATCACGCTGGAGCTCATCCGTTCCGACGAAAACATCGCCGACAGCCTCTTTCTGGAGCACGGCTGAAGTTTGACATCTTCGTAGACCGACTGGGAGCGAACGGCAACCTGGTCTGGATTCTGGAACAACTGATCTGGCAGGCATTCCTCAGACCCACCACGCTTGCAGCAAGTGCTCAGGCCGACAAGAGAAGGTGTACCAGGTGGTACCTCCTGGCGACGGTGGAGATCCCTGTCGAAGCCCAGGGAAACTACATGGAATTTGGCGGCAGTCCCACTTCGACAGCCTAACTTTCCAGGGTTGGCTTAGTCAGGATGAGGGGGATAAAAGTCCTGCCATGGGCACCCAGAAAAGGTTTCTTCCTCCATCAGCACAACAAAAAAAAAGACGCTTCACCCCTCCCAGGGGTGAAGCGTCTCTCCGCTTCCCAATTTCTCTTCCTCAGGCCATGAGTCCTTCGTTCCCACCCGAGACTTGGCTGCATTGCCCAGCGGCAGCCTGGGTCGCCACTGGGAGCCCGGCGGGCCCTCAATCGGACAGCGCTGCGACCATTTCTCCGTCTCGGGCGGCCTTCAAGACACCACAGCGCAGGCTCAGCCCGGCCCGCCAGACATCCCCGGTTTTCCACCTCCTTGGAGACACCCCGAAGTCGCAGCCGGGCCCGTCCGGGCCGCTCGCGGCCCTCGCTGCCCTCGCGGCCGCTCCTCGGACTCCGAGCCCGACCTGGTCGTGCGCTGGTGGGCTGTCTGTCGACACCGGAAACCATCGACGGTCCGGACCAAGCAACGCATTCTCTAGGTAAGTCGCGGGATCATCCCGAAACAATACTTGTTTCACAAGCGGGAAGACGGTCCAGATGTGGCGCGCGACATTCATTGGTCGGCGCCGCCGCCGCGCGGCCGAACAATGCGCTCCTGGCGACTTCTTTTTCTGAAGAAAAAGCCGCGAGCGCGGCTGGGGCGACTCACCCAAGATAATGAGGGGCGAAACCCGGCACCAAAGCCGAGCGATAAACACCCAGGGTCATCTCTGGATCGTCCTCCTGCTCATGGAAACCGACGTTCGTGGTTGATTATCTGGATGATCCCGGGCTAACCTTGGAAGGTGCTCGCCCTCAGAATCTACCAGGATCCCGGTCTTGCCGGTAGGCGTCGTCCTGCGTGATCTTGCCGACGTTCCGACAAAACACCTCGACCCGAGTATCCCAAGCCAGATGCTCATGCGATAATGGTCGAGCCCCCCTCACACGCCCCGCGGCATTCATTCCGAACATTCGTCACCAGTGCCCGTACGAATTGCCAAGAAGATGGCCTGAGGCGACCGAGCCGGGATGAGGCTCGCGGTATCCACAACACCCAGGCGACCACCGCCGTCAAGGGCATGCCACCGGCACTCATTTCAGTCGGCTCGAGGCTATCTTCCTGACAAACGGCACGGGCGCGGGTGAGAAGTGTTCGAACGAATGCTCCGCAATGCCGGTTCGGAACGGTCAGCCTTTTGGCGAAGCGTCCAGGTCCGGATCGATGTACTGGGAGAGGTCAATGCATATTATAACTCGGATTTCAGTTCCGGGGTCATTGATGACGCGTCAAAGCTCCGTGGGGCTGTTTCCTGTGGGCAAAGGCGCGCCACGACCCGCTTTTCCCTGTCTAAAACGGCCCCACGGGGCCTCGTGTCGTCAGTGATCACGGCACCGGAATCCCCGTTACAGTATTCCCTGGCCCCTCCCAGTACTTGATCCGAGCCTGGACGCCTTGCCAAGAGACTGACGGTCCGAACCGGCGCTGCGGGGCGGTTGTTCCACAAGCACTAGCGGGATGTGGGGGGGACAACGATTTGCACCGTGGCCGGAAGGCAGCGGCTGAGGACCAGGGGCAGGACTGCTGGGCGGGGGATGATCTGGACCGTCCTGGGGGAGGTGGGCAAAGGGGGGAGGTGGGCAAAGGGCTGTCGGATTTCGGCGGCGCAGGAGAAGCCCGAGTGCTTGGTCCGGCGCGGCCGAGGGGAGGCCGTCGTCCATTGCGGAGAGGAGGGATATGTCCGAGATACTGGCGGTCCGGGAGTCGTGCTTGTGCGGGGATCGGAGGCGGCGGGGGGGCACGTGGGCCCCGGTGGGAACCAATGGCAGGGAACACGGGCAAGGCCATGGGGGGCAGGGAAGCGGCCAGCTGTCAGCTGCTAGTCTTGTTCGACCTAGTTACCAGGTAGGCGAGAGAGACATTCCGGCTTGCCCTCGGAGGGTGCGTGGTCAAGACGTGTAGGCTTTACTCCAGGCCGCTAGCCCATTGCATTGCCTCGGGATCACTTGGATCGAGACTTTGTGCCAGAGCGGACCAGTGTGGACCGGCTGTCTGTCCGCCGTGGGTGGGGGGAGTCAGATTGGGAGAGGTTGGAAGGGCTCGCCGGTGCTGAGAAGCGGGCGGTGGGGCAGCTCGGCACCGCGAATTGGCTGGCCCCTCCCTCCGCCCCCGTCACCATGACAGCTCGCCATCAGGGCGGGCAGGTAGATTTATTAGTCTCTGGCATCAAGGGAAGGCCGATGGTGCTTGTACCAGTCGGTGGGTCGAGAGCCAATCATTCAGCCGAGTTCTTCCGGCCGGGCCAATGCTGCGACTGCTGCGGCTGCTGCGGTCCATGTGGATGTTTTTGTTGTTGTTTACTTTTGAGATTCGACTTAAGCCTCGCACCCTTTCCGCCGGCTTTCCCCATCCGCTGCACCTCTCAAAATCCAGCCGCATACTGTGGCCATTGCGCAGCCATTGCAGCAGCAGCAGCAGCAGCGCCAGAAGAGCCCAAACCAAGCTCGCGCAATCTGCAGTCTAACTGAGGCCAGGCTGTGAGGTTTTTTTTAGGGCTGGCTGGCTGGCTCGCTAGAAAAACCCGGGCCAAACAAACCCCACCTGCCTGCGAGCGCGCGCCACCCGACCCGACTCGACACGCTTCCTTCACCCTGCCCACCACACCGAAAACGCCTCTGACCTCGACCTCGACGCCAACTCGGACCGCAACCCAACAGCACAAGCCGGCGGAAGAGCCTCAATCGGCCAGGATGGAGAACTACCAGAAGCTGGAGAAGATTGGCGAAGGTGAGCACGCATCGATCCGGCCCGGGCTGGCTCGAGACGCCGCTCCGGCGCGGCGGCCGCCGCATCCCCGCTTTTTTCTCGCTCCCTGACGATGCACCCCGTCCCATAGGCACCTACGGCGTCGTCTACAAGGCCCGCGACCTGTCCAACGGCGGCCGCATCGTCGCCCTCAAGAAGATCCGGCTCGAGCAGGATGACGAGGGCGTGCCGAGTACCGCGATCCGCGAGATCTCCCTGCTCAAGGAGATGCGCAACCCCAACATCGTCCGGCTCCTCAACATCGTCCACTCGGACGGCAAGAAGCTCTACCTCGTGTTTGAGTTCCTCGACCTCGATCTGAAGAAGTACATGGAGTCCCTGCCGGTGGAGGATGGCGGGCGCGGACGGCCGCTCCCGCAGGGCAGCTCCGAGTACCTGGGCCGGCTGGGGCTCGGCCCGGCCGTGATCAAGAAGTTCCTGTTCCAGCTCTGCGACGGGGTGCGGTACTGCCACTCGCACCGGGTCCTGCATCGCGACCTGAAGCCGCAGAACCTGCTGATCGACCGGGACGGCAACCTGAAGCTGGCCGACTTTGGCCTCGCGAGGGCCTTTGGGGTGCCGCTCCGGGCCTACACCCACGAGGTTGTCACGCTGTGGTACCGGTCGCCCGAGATCCTGCTGGGCGGGCGCCAGTACTCGACCGGGGTGGACATGTGGTCGGTCGGGTGCATCTTTGCCGAGATGGTCACCCGCAAGCCGCTGTTTCCCGGCGACTCGGAGATTGACGAGATTTTCAAGATATTCCAGTGCGTGAGCTGTCTGCGGCTACTGCTGCCTGCCTGCCTCCCTCCCTCCCTCCCTCGCACACTCCCTCCCCCCTCTCTTCCTCCCCCCCTCCCTCCCCTCACCGCTGCGCCGCGCTGTCCATCGCCGCCCGGCCTCTGGATACTCCCCCCGCTGACATGTGTGCCGGCAGGCTGCTGGGGACCCCTAACGAGGAGATCTGGCCCGGAGTAGGGTCTTTCCCGGATTTCAAGTCAACCCACCCAAAGTGGGCACGCCAGGCCAAGGACATCGTTCCGGGCATGAACCGGCACGGGCTGGATCTGCTCGAGATGATGCTGATCTACGACCCGATCGGGCGCATCTCGGCCAAGCAGGCGTGCAACCATCCGTACTTTGAGGAGGACGAGGGCCTGGTGCCGGCGCCGACGCCGACCACTGTTTCGGTCGCCGCCACCGCCCGCGCCGTCCATGTTGTTGGCGACCTCGGCGACAGCGACCGCTACTCGTAGGACGAGATTCGAGTTGTCGGGGACGGCGGCAGCGGCAGCGGCAGCGGCGGCGGCGTGGCGGTTGGTGTTGGAGATGTCGAGGGCCTCGGCGGTCTCAGGGAAGCCGGGGATATCAAGCGTGTCGGAGGTGCGGGCAATGCCGAGGGCATCGTGGGCCGTGGTGGCCGCATGGCCGTGCCCAAGACCGGCGGCGGGGGTGGGAGCAAGACTGGCCGATGCGGAAGCGGGGGCATCGCCTGGTGGCGTAAATGACTGCCAGGGCCGGGCATTTCGAGCGGCCGTGGGGATGACGAGGGGGTGACGACCACCACTGTCCCTCAAGATGCCCGGCCGGCCGAGGGACGAGAACAAGAACGAGAGCACGCGCGTGAGCGAGAGGCCGGGTGTGGGTGCGGACTGATGGGCCGCAGGAGGGGCGGGGGGTGATTGTCAGACAAGGGGGTGGGGCGGCATGGGGAATGGCTATATATCCATGGACAGAGCAGACGGGGGCCGGCGGCATGTATTTCTAGGCAGCTAGGTGGCATTGCCAAGGCGGCTCGGCTCTACTTCTATCGTGGGGGTGGTCGAGGGCGGTAGTCGGGTAGGCAGGCAGGCCGGCCGGCTGGTAGGCAAGCAGTCAAGGGCAGGTCTCGTTTTTTTCATCCGTTTTCCAGTCTTGCCCCTGCGCAAATGCAGTCAGCGAGGAAAAGCGGTCCCTCCCCCTTCCCGCTCATGGGGCAATGATAAGCAGCTTCGAGGGGATCCTTGCCGTCCACCGTCGGACCAGAGTCCGCGAGGAGGGGCGTTGTCCTTCGGTTCCCTTCTGACTTGCGACGATAGCCAGCTTGGAGATTGATCCTCGTGTTCGTGTGATTCGATTAGAGAGGCCGCGTAGAGATGCGTTCTCCTTCTCTTTCCATTCCGGCATGCACATGTGTATGTTTGACGCCCCTTTAGTCTGGGATTAGCGGCCGGCCCCGAAGTCGCACATCTGTCCGGCAGACTGGTTCGTTCCCAAGTTGGTGGTGGATAGTGGGTGGTTAATAGTGGGTGGTGGATGGTGGGTGGACGGCGGACGGTGGACGGTGAATGGGCTTGCGCGCGCAGGCCTCGCGGCTATATCATTCGCGCCCCGTCCGACCCGTCCGTCCGCCATGCACGGGCGACGGAGTGGAAGTCTTGATAACGACGCTGAGACTCGGCAACCGACCGAACGGTTGATAACTGAGAGGCAGGCTTGATAGCCGAGAGAAGGGTATGCTAGCCGAGGAGGGCGGGATAGCCGAGAGGAGGGCTTGATAACCGACACAAGGGCTTGCCAGCGGGGCAAGGACTTGATAACCAACGGAGGGGGACTTGACAACAAGGCAGCAAGGACCTGATACCCGAGCCAATTGCAGGATCAAGTGAATAAGAGCAGATACATCCATTTCAGCCCCGTTACCGTCGCGTCCCCCACGCTTTATAATGTACGTTACCACCCCTGCGTCAGCCAGTCCAGGTCCTCCCTGGCTGAGCCACCCCACACGTGCCGCCACTTCAAGCCGCTGCTTGAAGAGCTGGCCCCGCCTAGCGCAGCCTAAACCAAGTATGTGCCATCTGGGCCGCAGCGTCTGTCTCGCCTCCTATCAACTGCGTCCTGCCACCAACGACCATCGAGCCCGGTCAGCGCCCAGTGATAGATACCCTCTTCTTCACAGCCCACGACGGACCCCTCAAATCACCAGCGCCGCCGCGACCACCAGGCCAAGCAGGCAACTTCCAATCAGTCCCGGATTCGGTCCCGACACGGACGCCGCGTTCGGCTTCGAGGAGGCACTGCCGACAACCGACGCGACCGCGCTGCTGGCCTCGGCCTTTTCGGTGGACGAGGCGGTCGAGTCCTCAGTGCAGATCTGGCCGGCGAGCACGGCAATCTCTAGACAGACAGAGGGTCAGAAGAGACTACAGAATGAGAGATATGAGAGATAGCGCGCGCGCGCTGGAGGGAACGGCAGGAGAGTTGCACTTACTGTTCCGCTCGTCAGTCGAGCATGACGAGTTCAAGACCAGACACGTGCCGGCCGAGCTCGTGAACGGGGTCCGATTGTCTGGATCGCACAGGCAGTCCAGATCCTCGGCGGAACAGTTGACCGAGGCCGCGGCTTTCGTGAAGCAGTCGACCCCGCAGGGGGGGAGCTGGCGGACGAGGTCGGCCAGGGAGGTAGAGTTGGAGCTCTGCGTGGCGAACGCGAGAGGCGCTATGGCGAGGACGACGGCGGAGTAGAGCTTCATGGTTGCAGTTGTGAAAGATATTTAGTCTGATATTGATGGGTTGAGTCGGGGTGATGATAGGAGAGAGAGGTGTTGAGAGTAGAGAATAACGAGTAGAGTAGAGACCGAGAGTAGAAGCAGGGATTTGGTTGACTCGTGTCGACGACAAGATGCGAGTTTTTAAACGGACCACGGCAGGAAAGCAAGCTGGAAGGACAGTGAAACGCGCGTCCAGGGGATCGGGCCGGGGGGCGAGGGGGGGCGCAGCTGGCCGAGGTGACGTCAGGCGCAACCCCAGTCGCGCGCGCGCAGCCGGATACGAACAGGGTAGAGGAAGGGGCCCCCTGTCCTGACAGGGCGGGGCGGGGCGGGGAGGTGGCTGTCGTCGCGGCTGCGGCTGCGAGTTGTTGCGAGTTGTCGGTCGGAGAGGTTGCATGCGGGTGAGGTCGTACGTCGGTCGCGGTCGCCGGCTGCAGGGTTTTGCGGGTTGCTCGCGCAGTCTTGATGTCATGTCACGATTGGACTGATTATGGGAGTCGCTACTGCGGGACCGATCTCCATCCACCGCAGCGAGGCCAATTCAAGAGCTAGGCCGGGGGCGGGCGGGTCGTCAGCTCCTGTCGATTCTGCTCATTCTGACGATTCTGCTGGTTCTCGGTTCTGTTGAATCTGCTCTCGTGTTTTGTCCCAATCGGTTCTTTTCCGTCTCAGTCGCGGCTGACGACCTGAACCCCCGTCCTTCGCGTCAACGGAGGGTCCTGGCCGAATCTGGGAGAGTGAGCAGGGCTGCTGGGGCGCGGCGTTCCATGTCTGGATGCGTGTCTGTATGCAATGGCCCTGCTGTGCTGCGGGTTGGATGCGGGCTGCCTTGTCTGAATTGGCGATTTTTCTCTGTGCGTGTCCTCGTGGCGAGATGGGCAAGTGCTCCCTCCTCCGCTCTGTGCGTGTCGTTGCGCAGGCTCCCTCTGGCCTCTGGCCTTTGCCCTCTGCCCTCTGGATGACGGCGAGATGAGCGTACGCCTTCGGGTGGCGCGGTGTCTGATACGGTCTAGTTTAACAAGTGACCGGCCAGGTATATATGGGGTTTGAAGAATACGCCCTCTCTCGCCTATACGGCCGTTGCCAATTGGCCACCCCCCACTCGCGGCCCTCCCTCTCGTGCAGGCCCCCCCTCGCGCATGTCGCACGCTTTCTCGCCTGTACTCCTTCGGCACTTCCCCCTCGCGTATGCCGCTCCCTCTTCCCTTCCGTTTGCCCTCCCCCTCGCACACGCCATTCCCCCTTTCGCATATCGCATGGGCTCCCGCCCATATCCCGTCGGTGCCGCTGCCCCCTCGCTGCCCCAGACCGGCACAGACATCCCCTCTACCTGAGCGTGGCGTGAGTTGGGGAGAGACGGACGGTGGTCTCGTTCATCCACAGCGGCATGTCGTGTCGGCAAGCGAAAATCCAAGTCAGTGGCGTCTGCCTGCCTACCTGCCTGCCTGTCTATCTACCCTATCTTACATCTGCCTGCCTGCCTGCCTATCGCGGCTATGCTGTCATGACGTATCATGACGGGGTGGGGGGGTATAAAGGGGCGGTAGTACGCTATCCTGCTGACGTGACCGTTGCGGCGGCTATGGCCTCAGGCCCCTGCGGCAGAGCCAGTTGCAAGTCAAAGTCTAGAATCCGAATCGTCAGACTGACTGGCTGGCTGGCTGGCGGGTGGACAGCCAGCTCTCCCACCATTGGAACCCCGTGAGCGCTACATGCCCACCCAGGTATAAGCGTGTGTTTGATTTAACGTCTCTGGGTCAGGTTACCCACCCCTCAGGACCATACTGTTTTGGTTTAGAATCTGGATAGCGGCCGGATCACGCTACCAACCGGCGAAGATGGCCGGGAGCAGATATCGTGCCGGTCAGATCCCAGCTCGGCGCACGCATGCATACATGGCCGAGTCCTGGTCGGCTGCAGAGGGAGGCACTGACTGCGGGCCCAATCACGTGGGCAGCAGCAGGGGTGACGCGCAAGCTGTCTAGATCGGCGGGTTCCCCCCCGGGTCGTGTCCTCCCGGCGATCTCGTCGGCCAACGCTGCGGTCCTGCTCCCCCCTCTTGTAGTCAGCGGGCCGTGTCCTTCATCCAGCGAGCCGGCCCCGTATCCTCAGATTTATCGCGTAACCATGCTTCCGGCTGGTCCGGTATCCTTGTCATTATCGAGCAATCCATCATCGACCACCCTTCCAATTGCCGAGCCCGTGCCTGCCCACCCGTCCCGCCTGTCAACATCTGCCAATCGCCGATGTATGCATCGCGCTCGCAATCGCCGCTGGCACCTCCCGTCGAGGTGATCAGCTGTCAGACCACAAACCAAGCTCCATACCGGCGGGGGGACCAGCTCGGCCGTACTGATAGTTAGCCGCTGGCACTGTAACGACGTGAAATATATGGCTTCCCCCAGCCGCCCCAGCCGCCCCGGATATCGAGACGGCTGATATGGCTGTAAACTGTAGTAGCTGTACTGTCATATCTAGATCTATATTCTGCCGCCCTCGGCGTCCTGTACAGTCATTCTCGCCTTCCGTCTCGTGTCATTGTCATTCTCGCCGTCCTCTGATTCTCGCCATCTTGGTCCTCACCATCCTTGCTCGGCACGTCTTCATTCTGAGGATCCCGCCTCTCAGCGTTGACTGGTACTTCTCGCCATCTTGACTCTCGCTATCCCAGCCCTCCCTATCAGCCCTTGCCACCGTCCTTCCGACCGAGGGGTAGACAGACGGACGGGGCCTGATATTCAGTAACGCTTGCAGACTCCCGTCCGTTGAGACCACTACAACTACAGAGTAGATACACCGCCACATGCCGAGGTTTTTTGGTCCACGAGCTGCTGCGCACGCAGTCGATCAAGAAAGTAGCATTATTAGAGCCCGGCTGATGCCGTAAGCCCGGGCGAGGACCTGATCATGTAAACCGCTGCATCAATTGATACCAATCGCTGCTGAATACCGCTATCGTCTAGCTAAACGCACGCTACCGAGACGCCGGTTGACCGTCGCCGTCGGGCACGGTTGTGTGGCTCCTCGCCTTCCTCCTTCCGAAATGGAATACTACTGCTATGTTACTCCCCCGCCCAGCTCCGCGAGCCTCCTCCCCGTACTAGTCAAACCCCATCCTCCCCGCCCCTCCGACGCCCCAGCTTCGCACCGCTCCCCGACTCTTGCTGACAAACGCGTTGAGCCCCCGCTCGAACTTCTCGCTCTCC
Source organism: Bertia moriformis (assembly GCA_025802115.2). NCBI lineage: Eukaryota > Fungi > Ascomycota > Sordariomycetes > Coronophorales > Bertiaceae > Bertia > Bertia moriformis. The sequence goes on from JAOYNC020128497.1 coordinate 18,000, forward strand.
CGCCGCGCGCCCGCCAGCGCAGCCTCCATCTCCTCTGGTCCTGACAGGGCCGGCAGTCTGGCGGCCAGCTCGGTGCCGGAGAGGCCGCCGGCGGTGAGGCCGTGTCCGGCGGCGCCGCCGATCCCGAGGCTGACTCCGGCCGCGCCCCCGCTGTTGCGGCCGCCGCCCACCCCACCAATCTCGCTGACGACGCCCTGCAGCAGGGTGCTCATCTGCTCCAGCATAGTCTCGGCGCGGCCGTGGGGGGACGGCGACGAAGGTGGGGCCGGAGGGATCGACGGGCTGGCCGGTTCCGACCATCCGTCATCTACTTCGTCCTCGTTGTCCTCTTCCTCTTCCTCATCGTCATCGACCAGGCTTGGCGTCGCCGTCGTGCCGAGTGTGCTCGTGTCCATGCCCAATAGCATCGGCGTGCCGTTCGCGGCCGACACGGCGCTGACCGAGGCCGACGGAGATGCCGGATTGACGGAGAGAGTGGCGCCGACGGCGGCCGTGATCTCGGCGTTGGCGGCATTAGCGGCGGCCGCGGCCGCCGCTCCGACAGGTCCGGTGCCTTCCCGGGCTCCGACATCTCCAGCGCTGCCGACACCTTCGACACACTCACACACGGGCCCGTCCGAGGCCGAGCCGGCCGAGTCCGACGGGCCCGGCGACCCCGACGCCAAGTTTCCGACTCCGGAAAAGATCCGGACCACCGCGGGCGAGGCCAGCTTGGTGAGGGCCGCCGTCGAGGCCGGCTCCAGGGTCTGGTAGACGCTCGAGGACGGAGACGACAAGAGGCCGCCGGCGCCAGAGGCGCCGCTTCCTATGGTCAGGCGCGGCATGACAACCTGGTTGATGTAGGCGATCGCCTCCTCGCGGTGGATCTTGGAGGCCGGATCGACGGCGGCCTCGCCCCACCAGCCGCCCGGCACACAGGAGGGCGGGCCGTTGGGCACGGCCCGGCCCCGAAGCAGGGTGAAGCCGCCCGGACAGGCCTCGGAGTGGCGTGGCGACACGAAGACGGCCGGGGTTCCGGCCGCCGCACTGAGGGCCTCCTGAAGCTCAAGGAACCGATCCTCCTCCGCCCTGGTCAGGTTCCGGACGCAGTCTCCGTTGGGCGTGAGCAGGACCCGCTGCCCGTCAACCATCTTGCGGACCGGGCGCCCGACCAGCAACTCAGCCCGGTCCGCCTCCGAGACGACGCGGCACGTGGCCGTCGGCGACGGCGGCCGGAAGACCATGTCGGCGCTGAGCGCGGTCCGAGATCCCCCGGACCCGGCAGGCAGATGCGAGAGGCCGGTGACGCTCCGGAGGAAGGGCAGCTGCCGGGTCGGGTCCGAGATGCCGACCGCGGCGAAAATGCGGGCCATCTGGCCCTGCTCAGCCCGGGCCTCGCGAGGCAGCTTTTCATGTTGGTCCTGGTCCTGGCCGTGTCCCGGCCACTGCCCAGGCGACTGTGCCTCTTCATCCGGGTTACCGGCCCTATCTGACGAGCCGACTATGACGACTACCGGTGCCAGCGCTGCAGACGCTTTCGGTGCTCCCGCCGATGATGCCTGCCTCTGGTCTCTTCTGGCCGCATTGTTCTTCTGTTCTTCCACGACCTTGGCCTTGTCCATCTTGTCCTGCTTCTCGCTCGTGGCATCCTTTTTTCCGCCGTCGTGGGAAGCGGCGGCCGCGGCAGCGGAGGCGAGAGCCATGGCCGAGGCGGCAGTCGCGGCCGCTGCGGCCCTGCTGTCATCGTGCTCGGTCCTCTTCTTCCGTTTCCTCGTCTCCGGTGTCGTGGTTGGCTCCCTAACGACATCCCTCTTGGAAGCAGCAGATTGAGGGGGCACCGCCGGATCAAGAGGAGTTGTCGTCGTGGTTGGAGGAGAGTTGGGAACAGAGGCGGCCTTGACGGCATCCTTCTTCTGCTTCCGCCGCCTGCCCAGAACAGGCGCGTGCTCCTCTTTCGGCCCATCCGCAACTTCCTCCCCCGGGCACTTCTCCTCAGGGATCGGGATGGTCTTGGTGACGATGGCACCCTCCGTCTGAGCAGCCTTCTCCCTGATTGCCTCTTTGCGTTGCTTCCGCTGTTGGCTCTTGGTAGTAGACCGCACTGCGGCGGTGCCGACGATGCTGGTGGGCATGGAGGGCGCCGGTGGCTGCGACGGCGCCGGCGCCGGCTGCGGCGGCGGAGAGCTGGCACGCGAGGCCGCGGCCGAGACTGACGCTGACACCGAGACTGACGTACTGTCGCTGACGGTAGGGGCCCGGGTCTGGGTCTCGTCCGGTCCGGGCGCTGCCGATGACGAGAAGGGCGGGAAATTCACCGAGGGTGGCGGCTTTGGCGGCAGGGATGTTATAACCGGAGAATCGATCTTGGGAGTTCCCAAGAGCCGGATTGTCTTGTGGGCGGCTGCCGCCGCAGACGACGCCGTCGACCGAGCGGGCAAGAACGTGCTCGACGTGGGCGTGGGTGCGGGCAGGGGCGGGAATGCCGCTCTGTCGACCGTCATTACGTTCTCTGCCCTGGCCGACAGAGGCGAGGACGAGGACCCGGCCGGCTCAGACACGGCAGCGGCGGCGGTGGCGATGGCTTGCTTGGTCTTGGTCAACCTGGCGTTGACATGATTGTCCTTGCTGCTTCCGCTGCTACTGCCGGCGCCGTTGTTGCCGCTGCTTCCGCTGCTTCCGGCGTTGCCTCCGCTGCCGGTGTTGCCGGTGTTGGCGATGTTACCGATATTGCTACTGTTCTTGGCAGTGGCCGGCGTTGGCATCATCACTGGGCCGGCTATCCTAGGCGTTGCGGGACCAGATCTGGACCCGGTCCCGGTCCCGGCCTTGATAGAGTCCAGGGCGGGAAAGTCTTCGGCGAATGTTTTGAGAGCCGTAGCGACAGCCTCAGCTGATGCGGCCGCCGCCGCCGCCCTCCTGTTAGCTTCTACCCCGGCGGCAGCAGTGGGGCCCGCAGTGGCCGTCGCTCGCTTGCCGATTTCGGACACGACAGCGGAGGGGCGCGACGATGAGGGGAGACTTGGCTCGGGCTTCTTAGGAGGCGTCGTGATGGGCTCCTGTTGCTGTGCTTGCGGCTGCAACTGCGGCTGCGCCAGTTGCGCCAGCTGCTGCTCCGCCGCCGGGGCCGGAGGAGCGATGCTTGTGATGGCATGCGAAGCAGCAGGCGAATTAGGAACAGGAAGCGAAGCCGGGACTGGCGCCGTCGCGATGGAGGGTCTGCCCACCGCACCATAAGCCGATGGTGCTGCCGGGATCGGAGTGGTGGACATTGGAACCCTGAAGTAGGAGGGCATGGAGGCGAGCGCGGGTGGTGCGACGGGCACGTTGGCGGCGGTCATCGCCATCGGTCCCATTGGCACGAGGAAAGGGAACCCGGCCGAGGGAGAGACGAATCCAGCCGGCGTAAGCGATGATGATGGCCCATAAGCCGAGGCGGCGGCCGGCGTGAACGGCTGGGCCGTGGCGGCGGAGGCAGGGAGCGGGGTGGTCGAGCCGACCGGCGGAGCCGGACCGTCTTCCTCGACAAGGACGCTGACTGCGTGGGCATACTCGGACAAGTCTTGATCATCTGTGCAACGCGACGGTCGGGTCAGTCAAAGATCTAGTCCAGGACCACAAAAGAATTGCCCGATTAATCATGTGGTGGCCGACAGCGGGAAGTGGAGGGAAGAGGGCAGTTAGTCCAGAGCACGGAGGCAGGCAGCGGCCAGACAAGAGCAGCAGAGCCGAGCAGATCAGCAGAAGCAGCAGCAGCAGCAGCAGCAGGACCAGCAGCAGTCAAAAACAGGGCAGCAGCTGGCAGAGACGGCAGGGCAGCGACGGGCAGTGACAGGGGGAGACAGGAGCAGAGCCGTGTTCTACGGAGGCAGCCATCGTCGTCTTCCAGAGAGAAAAAAGCTCGACACGCCGAGACAAGACAGGCCAGAAACAGGATGAGCGGCGGCGGGGAGGGTGGCCGAAGCAGTGGTGGGCAAATGGTATATTTGCGACTGTCACCTAAGGCCGGCCGTCTCTGCTGTCAATAATGTACACGGCGGGAAATAGAACCCCAGACCCTCACTCGCCGCCGACTCCCTCCGTCCCACCCTCTGTCTGTCTGCCTGTCTTGTTTTGGGTTGTGGATGTGGGCGCATGGGGGAGGGGGCGGGGGCATATGAAGAGGGGAAGGAAGACGACGATGGCTTGCCTCGGTTTTGCATAGACCGACCCCAGAGACCTGGCCCCCTCCTCCGACGATTCTTGGTAGAAAGAGACGCAGCCGGACAAGGGAAATAGAAAAGGGATGACCGTTGATACCCCCATGCAGACGAAACCGCAGCCGCAGACGGACCGACCGAAATAACCTCGCAACCCCATGCAGTAAATACCGGTCGGGATGAGTTCAAGGCCTTGACGCCCCTCTCTGCTGCGCTCGGCCCAACCATGTCCCCCCAGGAGCGGGGATACGAGCCGAAAAGGGGATAGGCCAGAAAGGGATACAGCAGGAGCAGAGGGATGGAATATAAAAGGGCAGGTCCGGGAGAAAAAAAAAAAAAAGAAAAGACAGGGATGGGACCATGCCGCGGTCGAGACCCTGCATGTGACGCATACAGTCGACTGTTGCTGCCGCTGCCGCTGCTGCTGCTGCTTTTGCACGCGTGGCCTCTCTGCTCCGGCGTCCGGCCGCTGACACGGCCGCTGCTGGAGCTCTACCATCGTGTGTAGCCACCGCCACCAGTGCCTCCGGCCGCTCCGGTGCCGTACATCATGTTCGGAGTGAACCCACCTTGCTGGCCTTGGCTACCAAAGAGCGCGCTTGCGCCGGCTCCTCCGCCGCCGCCTTGCTGTTGCGGCTGCTGTTGGGCCTGGTGCGATTGCTGCTGCTGCTGCTGTTGCATTCGGACCTGGAGAATGCTCGGGTCTGAGAGATCTGCTGGGCCGCTCCGGCCAAACGGAAAAACGTTAGCGTTCCATTGCTTCTCATTTTACAGCGGCGGCGGAGGATGATGGCCTGGCGGTTGAGGCGGCAGGAGGCACCCTGGGGCCAGTGGCTGAGACGGGGGGGGCAAGGACTGAGGGTATTATTGTTGGAGCTGTGGCCGCCAGTCGTGGCCGTGGCGGCGCCGACAGTGGGTGAATTGGCAGCGGCCGCGCCGGAAACGGACGGGACAGAACCAAGGGACACAAGACTCACGCTTGGCTGCGGCATCGTGGGTCGCGGCCTGGCCGGCGCCGGGCCCGCGGCCGCGAATCAGCGTCTGCAGCAGCTCGCTGTTGTCCTTGGGCGTGCCGAAGCCGGGCCCGGCCATGTTGAAGCCGGCGGGGCCAAACATGGCCGGCGGCGTCCCCGTCGACTTGAGGCCCGGCGGAGGGGCCGGGTGGAAGGCCGACATGCCCTGGGGCGAGAACGGCGACGCGATGGTGCCGTACTGGGAGGCGGCCGCCATGGCGCGGAGGTTGGCGGGCAGCTTGCCCGGCGCGCCGCCGCCGTCGGGGCCGGCGAATCCAAACCGCGAGGCCTGTCGGCCGTGGACCTGCTGCGGCTGTCCCGGCGGCTGTCCCGGCTGATGCTGATGCGGCGGCAGCTGGTGCTGCGGCTGCTGCGGCTGGAACATGTGAGCACCAGCCGAGAGGCCGGGCGGCAGCTGATCGGCGAATCCGTGCGCGGGCCCGGTCGAGGCCCGGCTCATCAGCATCTGCTGCGGCGTGACGGTCCGGCTGCCGATGGGGGCACCGAACCCGGTCGAGCCGGCCGAGTGGAGGGAGGGCCCGAACAGGTCGGCGGCCGAACCTCCCATGCCGCGCTGGATCGGTGGCTGCGTGACGGGGCGCCTAATGTCGAATCCGTGGTTGTGGCCGTGGCCGTGGCCGAGGCCGTGTACGTCAGGGCCGGCCACCCCTCCACCCCCTGCGGTGCCTCCGGCTGGTCCTCCGCCCGCACCCGCGCCCGCGCCCGCAACTGCACCCGCGCCCGCTCCTCCGGCGGCCCTCGGGGGCGAGCGGTCCTCAGGCTCACCGCCGAGCGCGTGGCTTCCGCCCGTGGCTGCCTCGGGCTCTGCCTCGGAGCGGAGGTCTTGGCCGTTTGACCGCTCCTTGTGGTCGCCGGCCACCGCGACACCGACCACGTCGGCCGCCGCAGCAGCCGCCGGGGGAGACAACGGAGATGGCAGTGACGAGGGCGACGGGGACAGGCGCGGCTCCTCTTCCTCGCGCATCGCGCGACGCTTCTCGCCACCGTGTATGTCGAAGAGGGGCGGATACTGGTCCAGGAGGGCCTGGTCGAATTTGGGCACCTTGTACGGACAATCTCGGAAGGCTCGAAGGATGAACCGCAGCGACCGGTCGGCCGAGTCCGAGTCTGCTTTGAGCTTCTTGGGCCGCCGCAGTGCCGGTTTGGAAGTTGAAGCCGGTTTGGAAGTTGAAGCGGGACCCGGAGCGGGAGCAGGCGCAGGCGGGGGAGCAGGCTGGGGAGGGGCAGGTGCCAGGGCCAAAGCAGGCTGAGTGGCGGCCGACCTGGCATTCCTCTTTACAGACGGCAGCAGAGGCGGCTGCGGATGCTGAAGATGCTGCGGCTGTGGCGGCTGCGGCACGCTTTCCTCGTCAGGGGCGGCGGCGGTCGTCCCTGTCACGGCCATGGCTGTGGCCGCCTCCTGAGTGGCCCCGGCAGTGGCAGGCAGCGACGTCGAGACGGCCGGGCTGGGAGCCGCCCCGCTCGTGGCCAGGCTGCCCCTCCGGCTGCGCACGGGGGGCGGGGGACGGGCCCAGCTGGCCGAGGACGGGAGGGCCGAGCCGTCGGGGCCAGCCCCGGCCTCGTGGCTGCTGTCCATGGCGTTGGGCTCGCCACGAGCATCGTATATAAGATTAGGTAATCTCCTCATTTGTCAATAGGTAGAGATAAGTCA